>PVJO010015545.1:0-44737 GCA_004026905.1 Hystrix cristata
TTCCTGCGGATAGAGGGCTCAGCTGTCCTCCCCCTGCCCCCAGGGCTGGAGCAACAGGGAGGTCTCCTGGGGTCTGGGATCCGGAACCAGGGACCAGGGCCAGGAGTTCACACTTAGAGCCTTCAAGGACAGATGGAGACCCTGGCAGCCCAAGAGGGCCCTCACTCATGGGCACTCAGAATGCCCCTCTTGTCCTCCCCACTTTGGGGGCACAAGCTCCTCCTGGAGTTTTTATGAGTTGCCATAAACCAGTCCCTTTGGACTCTGCTCTGCCGCCCTCTCCCAGGAGCCATGGCTTCCACTCTCCACCCCTGCACCTGGGGGTCCGTGTCCCTGGGACGGGTGGGGGTGCAGCCAGCTCTGCCGAGGGTCGTGTTCAGATCAGCACTGTGGGCAGCTGTCCTCAAGCTGCAGAAATTCCCATCTCTGGACTCCAGCCCTTAAGAGGTCGAGATGAAGTGGGGAGGGCGGCCCCTTTTCCTGACCGCACCCTCCCAAGAGCTCCAGAGACCAGAACTATACGTGTGTGCACAGGTGTGCGCTGCAGGTGCTATTTTGTGCATTTTATTTCATTTATTTTTGTAATACTGGGGATTCAACCCAGGGCCTTTGCGCTGAGTTAGAGTGACGGTGTGGGGGTTTTTTTGGGTTTTTGTTTTGTTTTGTTTTACAAAGGGTCTCACTAAGTTGCTAAATTGCTTAAGCTGGACTTGAACTTTCAATCCTCCTGCCTCAGCCTCTTAGAGAACTAGGATTATAGGCATCCACCACCATGCCCGGCTGCTATTTTTGTTTTGAAATCATAAAACACCCTTTCTTATGAATAAAAAGGATTATGTGTTCACTCAATTACACAAACAAGCTAAAGAGAAAAGCCCATCTATAATTCCACAAAAGACAATCTACACATAAATCATTGCTAGTGATTTATTTTATTTTATTTGATGCTGGGGATCAAACTCAGGGCCTTACATCTGCTAGGCAAGTGCTCTACCACTGAGCTAAATCCCCAACTGCTAGTGATTTATTTTTAGAGAATCTCTCTCTCTCTCTTTCTTTTTCTTTCTTTTTTTCTTGCATGCACTTATTTTTTATTAGTACATGTTTGAGTACTAATAAAATGATTATATTCATCATGATGAGTAGGTACATGCATGTAACATATCTTAATTAATTTACATTCCTTTCCACCTCCCTTATTCCACTTCTTGGTCCCCTTTTCATTTACAAAAGATCTATCTCCCTGTTTCATATTATCTGTCCTTTATTTTGCTGTCAGTCTTTACTGCATTTTTAATTTCCTGGACAATCTCTTTTAACATTTCCCAGTACGTAAGCTGTGTATGTGCTATACGTACAGAATATCTGTCTATGTATCTATCTACCTATTTATCCTCACACTTTTTACTGTCATACTTTTTACTGTCACACTTTTTACTGTCACACTTTTTACTGTCACACTTTTTACTGTCATACTTTTTACTGTCACACTTTTTACTGTCACACTTTTTACTGTCACACTTTTTACTGTCACACTTTTTACTGTCACACTTTTTACTGTCATACTTCGCAACTTCATTCTCTCTCTTTTTTGGGGTGGTGGTGCTGGGGATTGAACTCAGGGCCTTATGCTTGCTAGGTAAGAGCTGTACCACTGAGTTAAATCCCCAACACCATCTCTTTCCTTTTTTCTTTCTTTCTCTGTGAGACAGGGTCTCACTATGTAGTTCAGGCTGGCCTTGAACTCACTAGGTAGCCCCGGGCTGGCCTCAAACTCACAGTGATCCTCCTGCCTCAGCCTCCTCCATACTAGGATTACAGATGTGCACCACTACACCCAGATGCAACTTCATTTTCAATTGTCTCACAGTAACCTATTAGATAGCACTGTTTATGTAACTAATAGCTCACACTGGATTCCCAAATTGTATCCAACTATTTGATACCACAAAGAATGCTGTGGTAAGTATTATTCTCCCTAAATATTTGTTATTTGATTACAGCCATGATTATTTCTTTTTTTGGAGGCTCATGGGGACTGAACTCAGGGCCTTGTGCTTACTAGGCAAACACTCTACCACTTGAGCTGAATCCCCAAGCCCCCATGATTATTTCTTTAGGATATACTCCCAAAAGTGAAATTTCTGGTTCAATGATGTGACTAGGAAACCCACCTTCCAGAAAGGTGCCATTAAGGGCTATACCCTTGTACTGTATGGGTGCTTCTTTCTCTAATTCTCCCCCACTATGGGCTCCAGCCTTTGAACAAAGCTCTGTCTGACTGTCCAAAAAGGAAACGGTAAACTGAGTGTAAAGGCATATACCTGCGATCCTACCTCTCCGGAAGGCTGAGGCAAGAAGATCCAAATTGGAGTTCAGCCTGGGCAATTTAGCTACTTAGTGAGATCTCGTCTCAAAATAAAAAAGGTGTAGGGATGTAGCTCAGTGTGAAGGCCTTGGGTTCATACCCCAGTACCACATACACACACAAACAAAATTAGGGTGTTAATTTTGTTTCTTTAGTCGAGACAGACCATTTTAAAATATATTTATCAGTAGGATGGGGATATAGCTCAGTGGTAGAGCACTTGCCTAGCACATGAGAGACCCTAGATTTAATCCCTATTGACAATGAACACCTAGTTAGATATATTTTACCTACAGGTTAAATTTCTAAAAGTGAAATTGCTTAGATCAAAAGGTGTCTGTATTTTAATTTTTTCATGGATTTTGTCAAGTCACTCTTCAGCAAGTTTCCACCCGTTAACATTCCTGCCAGCGGGTTACATGGGGTGCTTGTTACCCTGAATTCTGGAGGGTGCGCGCGCACGCGCGCGCACGCATGTGTGTGTGTGTGTGTGTGTGTGTGTGTGTGTGTGTGAGACAAGCAAATATGAATATCTGCCCCATACCAGGGCATTTCACAGCTGACCTCTCTAAAGTCAGATGTGCAGTCTCCTCCCTCCCTCTCCCTCCCTTTCACCCCTTCCCAGAGCTAACCACACTCACATCCTGTCTGGTTATCTCCTCTCCCACATCCATCCTTCTTGCTTCTCTCTTCACTCTGCCTGAGCTGCCAAAGTTCAGGCCTTCATCCTGCATCTTCCAGACTGTGACTGTGGTTCCCTCACAGGGTCTTGTGTCCTTATGCCTCTGATTTCGCTTCCAATGGTGCCCATGCCTGCAAGAAAAAGGCCACTCCCTTGATCAGGTTATAGATCCACAGCCCCTTTTCCATCCCCCCCCCCCCCCCCCCCCCCCCCCCCCCCCCCCCCCCCCCCCCCCCCCCCCCCCCCCCCCGCGCTGGCCATTTCCCCCTCCCTGTTGGGGCTGCGGGCCCCTAAGACTTTGTTCGCCTGCTGCCCTGGGGCATGTCTCTTGCTCAGGCCACCTCCCTGACTCCTTTCCAAACTTCTCTGAGCCTCTTTCCAGGAGGGAGCATTTTCCCATTACCCAGGACCATACACCCAAGGCAGTGTGCAGGCTGGTGTCCACTACACACTCTGCTCTCTGTGATTGCTCACACTGTGTTTGCAGTGTGCCAGTGATTAGATTATCTTTCTCTTCACATTCTTTCTCCACAATAGGTGTGTTGTGTTAGTTAGGTTTTCAGAGAACCAACGGTTTTAAGAGAGCAGATTTAATAGGGGACATTTACAGATTACAATATTCACCCAGAAGCCAAATGCAGAAGGTGCTGAATGCCCATCTAGGCACTGGAGACCCAGAAGATCCAATCGAGGGCTGGGAGCCCACAGCACTGTCCCACGCAGGTCCATGTCTGCACATGATGGCTGGAGCCAGGAAACGATGCTTGCAGCAGAGATGACAACCAGGGATCCTCTGAAGCAACAGCCGCCATCCTGGGTGACAGCAAGGCCCCAAGCTCCTTCCTCGACGAGGACAGCCGAGCCCCCTCCAGAAGAACCAGCCGCAGCAGAGCTTCTCCTGGGAAACAGCCCTCCAACTAGCTACGGCTCCCACTCTGCCTTATGTTGTATCAGCAATAACCCTCAGGTGGATCTCGTACGCCCAGCATCACACCAACTCAGTCCAGCTGGGCGTTCTGGCTCAAGTTGACCATATTAGGTCCACCACATGTGTGATGAGTGTTTTACGGTGTTAGATTCTCCTGAGCCTAAGTGAACTGGTATTTTAATTATGATGACTGTAAGTAAGGTTCGATGGAAATTTTGAGATAAGTGGCTGGCCTTTAGCCACTTGGAGGTTCCTAGGATGAAATACAAATAAAATAGTGACGGAAGTTTTTCCCTCCGATTTTTTTTCCCTCCAAAATTGACATGTGGCTGCTGAGTAACACATGTCCTAGGGTACAAACAGCAGTACCTTTAGACCACCATTTGAGATGTGCCTCCATGTGACTCCACCCTGCCAATATTCATTCCAAATGGCATTGGTAGCTGTGGACTCCACCCAGTGAAAAGTCCTGGTTTTGTTGCTGATCTGACCTGATGGCACTCTGGACCCTTTGGGTGTTGCCTTGGAGGAAATGGTCTCCTGGACTGTTTGGACAATTCCTTCCACAGACATACTGGTGTCTGGCTCATCACTAGGACTCTGTTTTTGAGTCTTTCACTTGCCTTTGCCTATATTTTCATGTTTGTTTTACTTATTTTTGCTTATTCTGCATTAGTGTGTATTACAAAATGCCAGTTAGTTCTGGAACTTCGTTTTTACTTGGCATGTCATTTGATTGGGAACTTGACCCGCTTAGAGGTTAAATTGTTGCCAGATAGTGGGGCTCAGACCAGTACCTGGAGCAAGCAGGATGTCTTTTGCCTACATTTTAATTATACAAAGTGAAGTTCTATGCTCTGCAATCAGAGAGTCTCTAAGCTCACTAAGGGTGAAGCAACCCACAGCAGCTCAGCCAGGGCTTGCTCACCCTTGATACTCAGCACTCCTGTCTGCTTACTGCTCACACTCCTCGGTGCCCTCCTCGTCGTCTGCCTGAGCAACAGGGACATGACACCCATTGAAGGAATCCTGTGGAGGCCATATCTAAATGGATACAATAGCCACGTTCTGGAGACCTCCATAAACTCCAAGGCAGGTCATTCCAAAGAGATATCTCACTTCCCACAGGAACACCCTCGCAGGAGGACTGCAGCTGGGAACAGGAAATTCATGAGACTTTCTGATAAAACGTTACTAGAATTTTTTATGTTGTTTTCAGTGCCAGGGATCAAACCTAGGCACACATGCTAGGCAAGTGCTCTGTCACTGAGCTATACTCTCAACCCCTACTACTGAAAATTCCAGCAGGAGCTATAAAGACAAGCCAAGATGTCAACGCTTTTGGCTATTGAAGCTCTTGTGATCTTCTTTCTTAAATTATAGTGGCATTCCCGTTTACGCTTACTATTGCTAGATCTTTCTCTTCTTGTGTTTTTCTTTTAACTAATTAAGCATGCTTCAATTACGGAAATATGCTCAGAATGGGCCACCCAGTGTTCTACCTTCGGAGGACACTTGGGAGCCTCTGGAGCAACTACTGCCCGAAGGAACAAAGTTAAGACATCCGGAAGAAAGGTCAATAACTCATCCTAGAGATATAACACTCCTACTTAAAAGATTAACATCTCTTTCTCTCTCCGCTCCTCCCAATCGATGGGTTTATTGCTCTGGGGAGAGTTCCTTGAGAGCAGCAGTGACCCGGCTTGCTCCTGGCACCGTGCCTGGCACTGGGAAGCACCCACAGTGTGGTCGAGCTGAACTCTGCCTGGGTGGCGGGTGTGTAGGTGGTGATGCTAGGAAAGCCTGACTGTGATCTCAACCCAGGGCGCCCTGCCCGCCTGGCCTCCGGGATGCAAATCTGGGGTGACAAGTGTTTGCATGGAAAGCGGGAACTAGAGCAGGTCCTCCAGGATAGGCCGAGGCCAGGGGCTGGTATTTATCGTGCCCAGGCTCTCCTGGTCCAGCCAGACCAGAGCTGACGCCAGGGTACTGCGGGCTTCTCTTCCCAGGTGGGCTCTTCCTGGCTCTTCCCTACCGGCTAGAAGGAGAAAGGGCGTCTTGACGCACAGTGCAGTGCCCCACACATGGAATTAGCGGGCGACCAACAGCTGAAGCTCCAGGAAGCAGGCTTGGGGGTACAGTCACCAGGTAAAGTGACGGCAGCGTGCGGGGCTGGAGGAACACGGACCAGCGTGGGAGGGACGCATCCCTCTTAGCCCTGCGTGTGCGTGGAGGGATCGCACCTTCCGAGGAGGGGCGAAAGAGGCAGGCCCGGGTGCAGGAGGAGCAGGGGGGTGAAGGAGGCACGCGAAGGCCGGGCGCGGGGGAGCCCGCGGTCCGCGAGGGCACAGCGCCCCCTGGCGGCCGGCGCGGGAGGCGGACCGGGCGGGGGCGGTGCGGACCGCAGAGGAAGCGCCGCGGGCCCGAGGGGCGGGGCAGGAAGTGGGGCGGCGGCCGGGAGTTGGCGCCGGCCCCGCCCAGTCAGCCCGACGCGCCGGAGAACGGAACTCGCGGCCGGGCCGGCGTGCCGAACAGCCGGGGGAGGCCAAAGACCTCGCAGGCCGGCCCACGGCAGCCTGGCGAGCGAGCCCTTGAGTCTCCGCCGAACCGGGCCTCGCCCGCCGGAGGCCCCGCCCCTTCCCGAGCGCTAGAGTTTTGCTTTACAGCTAAGTTTCATCTTCAGTGTGCGGACTATTAAGTCCCCGAGGCTCAGGGAGGCGGAACGAGTCAGTACCACAACCCGGACAAACACAACTCCACCCCAAGAATGTGCTCAGGACTGCCGGGCGGCCCCTCCCTCCCGCTGTCCCCTTCAGGGTTTGCTGAAGCAGGCCACTCGCTACAGACCAAAAACCACACAAGCAGCATGGGGGGCCTGGCTTTCTCTTTAGTTATCAAACTGTGAGGCTGTCAGAGAAGGCACTTAGACGGGAAGGTTACCCGACTCAGGTCAACCATATTCTCCCTCCCCCGCCAACTCCCTGGCACGGGTTTGTGGGTCCCCTTAACTCTTACACCCCGGGGAGAACCCAAGGCTTTGACCTCCAGACTCCGATATGGGGCGGGGGCTCAGAAACAGAAGTCAGAGCTGGAAGGCAGAAGTCCTGGGAGCAATCCTCAGCCAGCAGGGGGTGAGAGGAGGCTGCAGGGGGTGGGTTGGCACAGGGGAGGGGGACAGCTTGGCCAGGTTTCCCAGAGACCCCCAAACCCAAGAAGGTCCCACCTCCTGCAGATACCTCAAAGGCACCTGTTAAGTCCGCAGTGGGTGGGGAGAGGCACCAGTTAGGGGGTGGAGACCCCCCACTCACTTAGCTGGTGGACCTAGCACATTGCTGGGCATAGAAGGTGCTCGAAGAATATTTTTGAATGAAAGGAGCAAAGGGGCAGTGAGGGACAGAGGACAGAGCCTGGGCCCTCTTGGCCTAGCTTGTTCCATTCAGAAAATAGCAGTTTAAAAAATGTAAAAATCCTTTCCCTCCTTCCCTCCCTCCCCCAATTTCTGGGCCCAGGAAAGGGGTGAGGGAGGGGTGTTTCTACCCCCACCCTTCCCTCCCTTAAAAATCTATATACACATATACATATTTATATGGCACCACAAGGGGGTCCTGCCTATGCCCCCATCCTCAGAGCTCGGGGAGCCAAGCTGCAGGGCCTTGGGGTAGTTAAGGCAGAAGTAGGTGTCCAGGGCTGGGTGATGTGGGGAGCGGCTGTCAGCATTGGAGAAGCTGGGCTATGGGTTCCTGACAGAAGGACCGCCGCACCCTTCACAAGTGGTAACAGACCTCCCTTCCCGGGCCTCCCCAGGGACATAAACTACCGGTTGCTCCATCCGTCCCAAGGCAGAAGGTGGGGAGGACAGAGACTGGTTCCTCCTGGACCAGCCTAAGTGCAGCCACTGCAGGCTGCCGGGATGATGGCTGTGTCTCTTGGGAAAGCTGACGGGGAAGAGGGGGTCTATGCAAGGCACTTGGTGTCCACAGTTCCCTTTCTCCACCCCCGAAGCAGAACTGGGGCTAAGGGGCCCAATTTGGCAGCAGAGAAACATGGCAGCATGGAGAAAGGAGAGAGAAAGAGGGAGCAGCAGACAGGGCCCCCCAGACCCCTTGAGAAGGGGAGAGGAGGTTCGAAGGCACTGACACAGGCCCAGGGGCTCATCGTCCTTGGTGCAGCCTGGTGGGGCTGATCGGGGAGATGCCTGCTTCCCCAGGGCCATGAACATGGTACAGCCCGCAGGTTTTCTTAACCAAGAGCACAGGCAAGTACCCAGAGTCTGTGAGGCAAGAGGTGCAGGCTTCTGCCAGGGGCAGGTCCTGGCCCCACGGCACCTCACTAGCTCCCAGGCCGAGGCTGCCTGAGCACTGAGTACACGTCATCCACTCGGCTGAGTTGCTCAAAGAAGGGTAGGAGGTCATGGAGTTCAGTGTCACTCATGTTATCAAACCACGAGGCCACCGGTACCTGGGGAAATAGGAAGGAGGAGGTGAGGCTGCTGAGTACCCAGGCCGGCCCTAACTACCCACTACTTAGGTTGCCCAGCTCCTGGAAATCCCTTGCCCACGGTGCTCACAGTTCGACAGCAACTCCCGCTAAATACATATAACAAAAGTTTCACAAAGCAACACTTAAACTTACTGTGTACCAAGTACTCAGATTGTTTGTTACTCTGTTTCATTTTGTTAAAAATCCCAATCTGGACTGGTGACATGAATTCTGTGGCCCATTAATAGGTTACAACTGGCACTGTGAAAAACCAAAGCTGTCCCACTGTCTGGCGGTGGGCACCGGCCAACACACAGGTGGCATGGATCAATTAACCAAGTCACAGGCACAGGAAAGGAACTGACGGAAAGGCACAGCCACTCAACATCACCAGATCCGGGCTTGTGGAGGCCGAGGCAGCCTGGGACAGACTCTTGTCCCTCGGTCCCAGCCCTGCATGGCCCTCCTGCACTCACGGCGTTGTCTGGGTGGAAGACGTAGGAAGCTGGCGAGTTGTCAAGGATGAGCACCCGACGAAGGTCTCGGCCCAGCCGACTCAGGTCCTTCACATAGTTCCCACGGTGGAAGACACACGACTCTCGGAACAGCCGGGCCCGGAAGGCCCCCCACTTGTCCAGCAGGTCAGCTACTGGGTCTGCGTACTGGGGGTGGGAGGTGGGTCATCCAGGGGCTGGGAGTGGCCCAAGGCTGCATCTGGCTGCATGCTGGAGGCAGATGGGAGGGCGGTGACCCCACATCCCTGGCGGGGGCTCACCTTAGCCAGGCTAGCGGTGAACAGCACGCACTCGAAGAGCTCACCCATTCGCTGCAGGAACTCATCCACATGGGGCCGCTTCAGCACATAGACCTGGGGGGTGGGCCAGTGAGGGGCTGTGGCCCTCAGGCTGGGGAGGGGGCCGCAGGGGGCTAGGCAGGAATGGTGGAGGAGCCAGGGCCCGTGGCATCCCTTGGCCAGCTACCCCCACCACCCAGTGTCCCAGAGGATCAAGCCCACCAGCTGCGGATCCCACCTGAGGAGTCACTCAATTCCCAGTCTCCACCCCACCTCGGCCTCAGTCAAATGCAGGAGGCTGGGGCCAGCCCCCTCACCCCAAGGCTGCAAGGCGCCGACCCCCGAGCCAAGTAATGGAGAACAGGCTGGACAACACACAACCTATCCTGAATTACTTGAACTGGGTGCCGGGCAAAGGGGTGCGGGGCAAGGGGGCGCAGCAAGGCCAGGTACCTGAGGTTCTGTGACCTCAGGCAAGTTTCACACCTTCTCTGGCCTCCACCACTCCACATCTATCAAAGTTCCCTCTGGGGCTCTCTCCAGATGGGTGGGAGGAGTGTGGAGGCATCTGCCCAGCCCCCCACTTCCTTCCCTGCCCCTCACCTGGTGGACCACCCCATCGATCTCCACTGGGATGATGAAGTCGGCGTTGTTCACTGGCTGTGGGGGGAAAGAGCTGCTGGAGCTGGGGTGGGGTGCCCCAGGAGCCAAGGTCCAGCAGAGACCACCCTCCCCACCAAGGTAGACCCCCTCCGAGGCTCAGGCCCCCACCTTGAAGGAGCTGTGCACCAGGGTCTCGTCCAGGTCGATGACCACACAGATCTTGTCTGAGTCCTGGGCTTTGGCCTCGGGGAGCAGGTACTGCACTGGGGTCTGCTGTGGGGAGGGGCGGGGCTGGGCGGGGGCACTTCCTACAGGGATTTCCCTCCCCTGGCAGCCTGAGGACACATGGGGACAGTGGGACATCCCTCCCCCTTCCCAGCCTTGGCCCTGGCAACAATCTGGGCCCCACTTCCCCAGCTAGAAAATCGTTCATCTTTGAAGGGACATTCAAAGTTCTGCCGGTAGGCAGTAGTCTTGGGGCAGACAGACGCAGCCCAAGGGCCTGGTGGGAAGGTGCAGGGCTTCGGAGTGAGGCTCCCCCTTCTCTGGCCCTCCCAGGGTACCCAGCGGAGCCCCTCCCCTAAGCTCCCTCCCAGCCGGGCCCAGGTGCCCCTGCGAGCTGTCTGGCTCCCACGCACCTTGGGGATGGCGCCGTTCTCCTCCACCAGCAGGGGTGCCCCGCTGTGGGCAGGCAGGGCCTCCCCATCATCACGGCAGACGCAGCAGAAGAGGGAGTGGAGGATGCCCCGACTCCGGGGCTTCTGGGAAGCCGCTGACTTCTGGTCACCTGAAACAGGGAGGCCCAGGTTGGGGACAGGGACACACTGGCTTGCAGAGGGAGGCAGGTGTACTCAGGTGCGAACCCCGGGGCTAGTCTAGCCACGCCCCCTCCCTTCAGGACAGCACGGGAAGGTGAGTCTGACCCTCCCTGAAGCGCGCCTGCTAGGGGCCCCGCCAGGCTTTGCTCCACAGCCCCGTCAGGGGTCCAGCGTGAACACTACGGCACCGGCACCGCGCCGAAGGGCGACAGAGGGGACGGGGTGCTCTTCTCTCAGCTGCCCGCCTTACCTGGCCAGCCTCTGCTCAGGAGGCCCAGGGCCGGAGGCCCCGTCGCCCACTCCCACTCTCCCTCCATCCTGTCCACCCCGTGAGTCCAAAGTCCTCAGAGGCAGGGGTTCAGTCCCAAGGCGTGAGTGAGGCCAGTATCCCGCAGCCATCTGCCCGCCCCGCCTCCTCCGCCCCCGCCCCGCCCAGACCTCGACCTGCAGCTGGGCGGCAGCCGCTGATTGACAGACCCGCCCTCCACCGCCCCTGCCCAGGTCGATCAAGGCCTAGGCGGGAAGTGGGCAGACCGGCGAGGACTTCCAAGCCCCGAGGGCTACACGAGGCAGAGAAGGAGGGACCCCCAACCTGGTCTCCCCGACCGGGCACAGCCTCTATGGAGCTTCCGGGGTCGGTGCGCGGGTGCACGGCCTGCGCGCCCACGGTCTGTAGCCCCGGGGCCGCGTCCCCGCCGGGCACAAAGCTGTCCCTGCCTGAGCGCAAGAACTGGTGGAAGAGCCGGCGCCTCCACGCGTGACGCGGAAGTTTGTGGGAACGTGGCTGCGGGTTGGCGGGAGATCCCCCCAAGCCTCCTCAGCCGGCTGTCACCTCCGCGCCCCCTCCCAAGACCCGACCGACCACAGTACAGAGGGGCGGAGTCTCAGCGGGTGGCCCAAAGGCGGCCACCTCACCCCCCCATCTCGCAGCCCCATTGGCGCCAACCCGGGGGGAGGGGGAGACGCCCGGGCACCGCCGGCCCAGGAGCCTCCGCAGAGGCCCCCCTCTCTATCCCTGCCTCAGTTTCCCAACCACGAGCAGATAAGAGTAGGCTAGAGACGCCAGGCCCCGCCCCGCGCCTCGGAGACTCTTCGAGTTCAAACTCTGCCCTCGCCGCCTCCCGGGCAGGGAGCTCCGACCCAGCCAAGGCGGGCGCCTGGGGCGGTGGCAGCCGCTGCGGCGCAGGGACAGAACCCGGTCCTCTCCTGCTCCCCTCCCGCCGCGCGCGGGCTGCAGCCCCCTCCCCGCCTCCCCCGTACCTTTGCCCCGCAGCGGGCCCCGCGCCTCCTCCTTGCTTATCTGAGTAATGACGGCCGAGCTGTCCATGGGGCCGGGCGCGCTCCGCTCCGGCTGGACTCTGGCCCCGGCGCCCGGCCTCCCCCCCGGCTCGGGCCGGAATCGGGGCGCGGGGGGGAGGGGAGGGGTGGGAGGGAGGGATCCCCGCGAGCTTCAGAGGGGAGGGGAGCCAGGTTCTGAGGGGGAGGGGGAGGGAGGGGGCGCGGAGGAAACTTTGTTACAACATGGAGTTTCCTCCCCGCGAGGCGGATGCAAACATGGAACCCGGGCGCCGTTTCAAGGCTCCCCCTTAAAAGGGCAACGGCTTCGGCGTGACCTGGACTCCGCCGCGGCTTTCATCACTTCTGGGGCCGGCGCGGCTCCGCGGGCGGGGAGGCGGGCTGGGCCGGGTTCCTGCCGCGATTCAGGGGGCGTCGCCTCCCTTCCTGCCTCCCGCCGGCCGGCCGGAGCCTCTGCGGCTGCGTGGCAGGGCCGGCACCTCGAGTGCCCACGCCGCTCGGGCTCTGCGTATTTCGAGGGGCCGGCACTAGTCACTTCTCGGTTTGCTCATCTGGAAAATGGGATAACGCTAATTTTTCGTAGAATGTGTTTTCTGTCTGATGTTGGCAAAACCGTCTCTCAGGGACGTTGTGAATGCTCGAAAGCGCCAATAGTACCGGTAGCTCTAAATAGCTGTCCCAATCCACAGAACTATGTTCCGTACCTGTGACTGTCTCCAGCGGCGGGGTGATCCTGCTCTATAGGGTGTGAAAATCCCAGCTCTCTGCCTCGCCGGTCGCTCCACAGTCCACTCCCAGCGCCCACGCCACCCATGTTCGCGCCTCCGTTTGCGCCTCCAACGCGCTTCCTCCCACCAACCTAGAGGAGGCAGCGCTAGTCCTGAGGCCTCCCGGCCCCGGCCCCGGCCCCCGCACGCCGGCCACTCCGGGATTATCTGAGGGTGCGGGTTCCGAGTGCCCAGCGCGGCGCCCAACTGCGGGAGCCTCAGACGTCAACTGCTTAAGGAACACAGGTTCCACGGGGGGCTGTGGGGACAACCAGCAGGTCGGGGGGAGGCGCTCTCTTTCCGCCTGGGAAGCCCCAGTGTCGGGCGCGCCACGAGGTCTGTGCGTTGCAGGGCACCCCCTTACGAAGTTCCTTCCGTTCGTCGTTTCTATTTGGTGTTCACAATTTTAAAAATAATAACGCCAAGCAGTGACAGACGCGCCTCGGCACTTCCTCCCGGCTCCGCGGCGGGGCGGGTGCGGCGGGTCCCCTCCGGCCTGGGGTGCGAGCGGGACGCCCGTATGCTGGCGCTGCGGGGGGAGCGGGAGGGAGGCCCGGATGAGCAGGGTGTAGGGGGGACCCCGCCGCGACCGGACCTCTGGTCCTCTTCTGCGCGTAGAGCATCTGCAGGGACCCCGCCATTGCACTTTATCAGCGTCCTCGCCCCGGTGTTGCCAGAGTTTGCTCTGGCAGGGGCGCTAATCTCGGTTACTGCTTAGGGCGACCCCCTTTGTGTTCCACGTGACAGATAAGGAAACCGAACCCTGAGAAGAGAAGCGACAAGCCCAGCCCCTCCAGCCAGGGCCGGGCGGGACTCGGCCTCACCTCCCAGCGCCCTTCTGGGCCTGGCCCGCTTGGACCCCAAAAGGAAGTGTGAGGTCAGGGACTGAACACACCTCCTGGCTTTGCCCGTGGCCTACTGAGGGGGACGATCGCCTCCTTCTCCCTCGATTCTGTCTCTGTGGCGGGTGCTGGAACCCAGGTGGCTGCACAGGTCAGAGAACTGGGCAGGGGAGGGCCACCCTCCACCCCGCACATCCCTGTTGCCCCCTGCGAGCTGGCGCGGGGGTCCTCCCAGGCGGGCTCTCTGCCTGAGCCCGGCTAGTAGGGTGAAGGAGGTTCTTTGAGCGCGGGGTCCACACCCGCCGCTGACCCCTTATTTATTTATATCTATGTTATCGCAGGGGCTGCAAGGCTGGGGGCGGAGGGAGGGATGGGACTCAGCAGGATTCTGTCCGGCGATGGAGGCCAAGTATCTTCTCCATCCAGCGCCCACTTGCCAAGGGAGGTTGGAAAAGAGGGCAGCACAGAAGGACAGGGCCCAGCGCCCTCATCAGATTCCTGGCCCCCCCATCCCTGGGCCTGATGGAGCAGGGGGAGGGGAGCTTCGGGGCAGCCTTCTTCGAGCTGAGCCTGGGGGCTGCGGGGACCAGTGCTGCTATGGAGGTGAGGGCAGCCCTAGGCAGGGGCCTCCATGGCACGATGCGACTTTGTCCTGCGCTGGTGGCTGACCCCGGCCCTGGCCCAGCCCTGCTCCTTAGCTGAGTCTCCACTGTCTCCTCTGACCCCGGTTCTAAGTCCTAGGCTCACTGCTCCTCTGACCACCTGCCGAAGCCTCTGCACCTCCTGGATCCACAGGATCTGGGACCTTCTCAGAGGGCTCCGACCCTACCCCGGTATTCACTCTCGTGGGACAGTCTTCTTCCTTTCCTTCTTTCGAAACCCTGTGAGTGAGTCACCTCCGCTAGCCCTAGCCTCACTCGGTCAGCGTCAGGTGCCCTTAACCTCATCTTGCTATTTAGTGACCTGTTCTTGTCTCCTGGGTGTGAACTCCTTGACAGCTCACATTTTTAATTTGAGACCCTGCCTCCCTCCCAGCCTCTAGCACGGGGCCGGGGACAGAACTGGCACCCAGTTGAAGCCAAGTGAATTGATGTGGGGAGGGTACAGTGGCGCATTTAGACGGAACCGGAGAGGGATCTGGGCGGTATCCTTATTTACTAAGGCCCCTTCTTCGGCCGCTTAGGTCCCATCGCCTCCAGAGGCGAGGCCGGAGCAAGCGGGGGCGGCCCTCTCCCCCCGCACTCTCTCTGGCAGCTGCCACAGTTGCACCAGACCTGTCCCAACTCTTCTCTTCTTGCGGGCCCCACTCTCATCGTTGCCCTTTTAAGAAAGAGGAAATTCTTCTCATAAACAAGCGCTCCAAACGGAGCGCCAAGCCGGGCCGCCCGCCCTGCTGGGTCCCCGGAAAATCGGGGGTACAGGCCGGCACCCCACCTACCCAAGGCTTAACTCTTCGAAAGGCTTGGCGCCCCCACTCCCCCCACCCCGGTGCTGCTCTCCGCTGCTCCTAGGCTGGGGTCCGGAGGAGCCAGGGGGTGGGACTAAGGGGAGCCTAGAAACAGCCTAGGGAGCGTCTGTAAAGTACAGCCTCCGCACGGGGCGAAGGGGTGCCCAGCAGCTCCGGGTGGAGGACTGGGTTCCCGGCCCACACAGCTATTCCCCACCTCCTTGCTGGAAAAGATTCCGCGGCCCCCGGCGCGAGACTCCCGGCTCTCGCCTACCCTGTGGTTCCGCTGGGCCCCAAGGGGTGACGCCCAGGCCAGAGCGCGAGCGCTCGGGACCGTCCCTGCCCCTAGAGGGAGCCGGGAGTGGAGCAGACCGAGCGGCGTTGCAGCGTGGGAGTCCTGTCCGCCCGGTTCCCTGGGGAGATGGCAAGGGAACTGGGCCTCGAAGGCACGGACTCTTGGGTTCCTTGTAACCTGGCCCCGGAGAGAGAACCGCGCCTCGTTTTACTGCCTAGAGATGGGTAGCAGGTGCAGCTGAGAATGCGAAGAGCCCGAGCCTGCCAAACATTTGGGGGTCTCTCAGAGCTTTAGATTTCAAGCCTTCCAGGTTTGAGTTCCTAGCTCTTTGAAAGAAAAGGAAGCTGGTATTTGTTTAGCATTCATAAGGCTCTATTTTAAGTGCCAGTTTGGAGACTGTCGCTTCCAGTCCCTCCCAACGTGTGTCTACTGGGTCCTACCCCCTTTTTTGGGGGGAGGGGTGCTGGGGATCGAACTCAGGGCCTTGCGTTTGCTAGGCAAGCGCTCTACACCTGAAATAAATCCCCAACTCCTGGGTCACTCTTTTAAGTGTTCAGTATTTTCTTTTTTTTTGTACTGGGAGTTGAAGCTAAGACCTTTGCCCTTAGCTGCATCCCTAGCCCTTTATTATTCGCTAAGTTGCTGCGTTGCCCAGAATGGGCTCAAACTTGTGATCCTCCTGCCTCGGCCTCTCAGAGTGCTGGGATCACAGGCCTGCACCACCACGCCCGTCATCAATAAATACTTTTAATGATTTTTTTTTTAAAGCCCCAAGTGCTAAGCACTGTGTTAAAGTGCTTTATATACATGTCAAAGTGGTGATTGTCCCCGTTTTACAGATGAGATTGACCCAGAGGTTAAGCACTTAGCTAAACTGAAATGCAGCAAGTCCCTAAGTACCCAGTGGGCCCACCCAAAGTGTCTGGCTGCCGCCCTGGGTGTCCAACAAGCCAGTCTGCTCCCCTCTGGCCACCTCCTCGCCAGGCCCTGTGTGGGCTCATCCAGAGTTCCTCCTGTCCTCCGGCTCTTCTCCCGGGAGCCCATACAGGAAGTGCTGGTGGGAGCTGTGGGTCAGAAAAGTGGCTCCAAGCGCTATGCAACAGGTCCAGGCCTGGGGGAGGGACGACCATGAGTGCATCGGGGCCTGGGACTCTGGGGAAGCCCCTAGCCTCGCGGCCTGAGCGCTCCCCTCCCCTGCCGCACCCCCAAGGCTCCCTGCACCCCACAGTACCAGGTAGGCAGTGAGGCCCAGGTAGGCTGCGGCCAGCACAGCTACAAGACCAAAGTAGGCAGGATGGGGGAGGCTGGGCAGGTAGCTGACCACGAAGTAGAGGTTGATAGCGCAGACCAGGGCCATGATGCAGGAGGTGACCACCTTGCTTAGCCTGGGCAACAGGACGGAGGCGACTGGGTAGACGCAAGCGAACCACGGCATCACCCTCTCCCCTCCCCCGCCTGCAGCCCAGTGGCCGGGAGCTGGGCACCGGACACAGCAAGTGCTCTTCTCTGGGCTGTGGGGCCAGAACCAGAGAGACCCCTGCCCACTGCTTAACCTCAGCCCCCTAAGCTCCACACTGGCAGGAACTAACAAGAAGTGAAACAGTCCCCACCCCAGATTCCAGTCCTGCCCCCCCTACTTGCCAATGTGACCCTGGGCAAGTTCTTTGGGTACTGAGGATTGAACCTAGGGCCTTCACACTGAGCTACATCCCCAGCCCACTGTTTTTTAGTTTAGTTTTCTTTTCTGAGACAAGGTCTCACTAAGTTGCTAAATTCTACGGGCTAGGCTGGAACTTGTCATCCTCCTGCCTCCACCTCCCAGAATGCTGGAATTACAGGCACGCAATACCATGCCAAGTTCCTGGGTAAGTTCTTTCGCTTCTCTGAGCCTCAGTTGCTTCATCCAGATAGGAGGATAACAGTAGCCCCTGCCTCCGGCTGGCCGTGGAGACTGAATGTGGTCACGGCAGCCCGGCACTCAGTGGGAGTACTCACCGACCATTGGCGAACTCCTGCATGACTGCCGGCATGCTGGTGAACGTCAGGATGGGCAGCACAGCAAAGGGAAGCTGCGGAGAGCCAAGGCTGAAGCTGAGGGACAGACGCCTCTTCCAGCAGGGGAGGAACAGCCTGCAGTCCCCCGGCTGCTCCTTCCACAGCAGGAGCGAATGTGGGGGTTGTCTGAGTGTGAATCCTAGCTCTGTCAGGGGTCACCTGACTTGCTGTATAGTTTTCCCATCTGTAAAATGGGAATCATGGTGATTCCTGCCCCTGGGTGGCTGCGGAGGTCCTGTTAGTCTTGTAGGTGAGGTAGTTTTAGGATTCGGGGGTTGCTGTGGTTCCCTTTAAATCCCCGGCCTCACCAGCAGGCTTTGCAGCACGTTCAGCAGGTCGTTTAGGCCCGACAGGTCCCTCAGGTCCCGGAAGACGGCCACCAGCACGGTGGGCAGGATGGCACAGGAGCGCGTGAGGAGGACCCGGGTGAAGCGAGACCACCGCAGCTTCAGGAAGCCCTGGGTGGGCGTGAGCACCTTGATGGGGGAATCCTGGGGGCTCCTGAGGAGGGCCCCTCTGTCTCTCTCAGCCCACCTCCCCTGGAGGACACTGGTTTCCCGTCTCTGAATGAGGGCTGTTTGGGGCACGATCGGTGGATAGAACATGGGTGGGAGAGACGGGAAGAGTGAGCAGGTTCCTGGCTATGCTGCACGTGCAGCTTCTCCCAGCTGCCCACCCCACCTCTCGGAAGCTCAGTTTTCTTGTCTGTAAAGTGGGGCTTATAGTTGCTTTAAGGCCCAACAAGGCCCGGGGTCCGAGCCCCAGGAACGTGCCTGGCATCCGTGGACCACAGGCCCCCCCACCGCCAGCCCACCTCCATCACGAATTGTCCCGCGTAGGTGCCCGTCATAGTGGAGCTCTGCCCCGCAGCCAGGAGACCCACCGCCCAGATGTAGAGGGCGGCGGGGCCGAAGAGGCAGCCCAGGATCACGCCCTGGAGGGAGGGGTGTGGTCAGAATGCGGACCTGCCCACTGCGAGGCCCCGCCCCGAGGTAGGCTTGTGGCCTCTCCTGCCGTGCTTACACCTTGGTAAATGTCCACTGACACCGTGAGGTTGTTCCTGGGGAAGATCTTGGCGTAGTCGTGGAGGCTGCTCTTGGCACAGATGTTGAACTGCGAGTCAGCAGGAGGGAGGTAAGAAGTGCATAATCAGCCTTGGAAAACCAGCTCCCCAGGTCTTGATGGGGTTAAAACCTGTGGCCCGCGGGCTGAATCCAGGCTCATGCTTGGCTAACAGTTTCTTTCTCTCTTTCTCTTTCTCTTCCTTTCCTTCTTCCATCCTTCTTTCCTCCGTTTCTTTTTCTGAGCTAGGGATTGAACCCAGGGCCTTCACACTGAGCTCCATCCCCAGCCCAATTTATTTATTTTTACATCGAGACAGGGTCTCACTAAGTTGCTCAGGCTGGGCTTGAACTTGCCATCTTCCATAACTTCAACTTCCCAGAGTGCTGGGTTTATAGGAGTGCACCTGCCTTGTTTTTCCTCTTAATGTGAATTTGTTGCCAGTGTTTAAAATTGGGAAGAATTCACGTGGAGCTTGATTTCCAGCCTCTCTTGGGTTGGTAGGAGCTGGGATTGCCATAGAGAGACAATTCAGATGCCCCACAGCCTGCAGCCCCCTCTTCCTTATGGTCTGCCCACTTCCCATAGCGCCAAGGCCAGGTATCTTGAAGCCAGGTGTTCTCAATCACTATTTAGTCCCCTGTCCTTGTGCCATCGATCAGAGTAAAACCCTGCCCCCGTTCACACACCAAGGTCAGTTGTCCCAGGAGGCCTGGCCATGCCTCCCCCACACTGCTTAGCATTAAACACCCAACAGTGGCTGGCAGTTGTGATGGCCCCATGATGGAGACCCACTCCAAACCAGAGACTGGCACAGGTCCAAGTCCCAGACATCCAGGAAGCGCTGCTGGCTTGTGCTCGCTCACTACAAAAGTGTCACCTCCAAAGAGAAGCCTTTCCTGGCCTCCCCGTCCCCGGTTATGCTTCGCCAGCGCGTTCATTTCTGTGTGGTCCCGTGTAGCACTGGTTCCTCTCCTGGCCATTCGCCCCCGCTATACACCATCTGCAGGGGCAGGACCTTCAAATCACTGACTTTCCCACCCCAGGGTCTAGGAGCTGCCTGATCTATCTCAAATGCTCAGTGATTATTTGCTCAGCGAATGCTGCTCGTCTTCTGAGGAGATTATCAGGAGAGAAGACCCAGAGGAAGGAGTTGCCTGGAGTCCCCGGCAAAGCTCCAGGGCGGTGTATATGGGGCTGGGCTAACCTGGGCAAAGGGGTCTCACCGCGTCCTGGTTGGTTTGCTGGTAGAAGGCCTGCCCGAAGACCGCCATGACAAAGAGGTTGATGATGAAGGAGACAGACAGGGCAATGGTGGCCTCAATCAGGAAGTACATGTTGGCTTCCCGGATGTCAGCTCGCTGGGCTCGGTCTACTTCTCGAGACTATGAAGGCCAAAGTGGGATGAAAGGGCCTAAATCCCTTAGGATCACTTCAGCGTCCCTCACCCTCACACTTCTACCCATGTTCCCTTCAAACTCCAGTTCCTCCTTTACTTATCTATCAGTACTGGGGATTGAACCCAGGGCCTTCACACTAAACTATGCCCTCAGTCCTTTTCTATTTTCCATTTTAAGGCACTGCCCTGCTAAGTCACTAGTCACCCAGGGTGGGCTGGAACCGCCCATCCTCCTGCCTCAGCCTCCCGGAGTGCTGGGATTACAGGCTTGCACCACCATGCCTGGCCCCAGCTCTTTTTAAAATTCCCGATATGGCAGTCTGGTCGAGGACCCTTCAGCTGCCCTTGCCAGAGGCCTGATCCTCAGTGACCAAGTGAAAGAAGGAAGGCTGGTGTTTGAGGCCCCTGGCATACTCCCATTCATTCACCCAGCCCTATCTCAAACACAGCTTATTGCTGCCTCAGGGCCTTTGTACTTGCTGTTTCCGCTGCTTACAAAAGCTTCGCCCTGTCCTTCCGTCACTCTCTACCATTCTTCTCTATTTTCTTCCCTTCAGAGAGTTTCCCTCCACCAGGAATTCCCTCCTCTGTCTTGGTCCTTGTCCATTCCCTGCTAGATTGCGTGCTCAGGAACACAAGGGCCTTGACTGTTCATCTCTAATCCCCAGCTCCCAGTGGACTCTTCCTTATCATAGACCAGATAAATGGACAAGGATTCATCTCCCGCCTAAAATCCTGAGGGCGGAGCCAGTGGGGCGGGGCCCAGGCTCCGAGACAGGGCCAGCCCGGTGGGTCTAGGCAGGGGCGTCTCTTCCTCCCCTCCCCTCTGCTCACCTTGACCAAGGCGGAGTGCAGGTAGATGTTGTGAGGCATGATGATCGCACCAACAATGCCCACGGCCTGCAGCAGCTCGGGCTGGCCGCAGTCCTGGCACGAGGGCAGGAACAGACCCCGAAGAAGCGCCCCCTGCTCAGGACGCGCCACCACGTACTGTGGGGAGAAGCCAGTCAGCCCCCGACCCTGACACCAGGAGCCAGGAGATTGGGTAAGGGCTGCTCCCCCACCCCTGGGGCTAAACTGGAGGAAGGGAGAGGAGTAGCGGGGGATCCAGGTAGGACTTCCCACCTCATAGCCGAAGGTCAAGGCCATAATGGTAATAAGGAATCCAAAAAAAGCTTCCAGTTTCCGCAACCCTAGAGCATGGCAAAGGGGTAATGCAAGCAAACCCAAACCCCTGGAACACAAACCAGTTATAATGGCTAATATTTTGAGCACTTTGTTTCAGCCAAGGACTAACCTATACTCTCACCTCACTGCCTTGCAACGTCAGTGCTATTCTTTTCTCCAGGTAAACAGGCACCCAAGCAGTGTGCTCAAGCCCCACAGCTAGTGGGAGTCAGCCCCCACCCCTCCGTAGCAGAAGCCACGCCCCTTCCAGGGGAGCAGGTTCTCAGGCTTCACCCACAGCAGCCCCGCCCGTCCCTGCGCAACCCTAGTCGCTCACCGTAGTTATCCAGGAAGAGGAAGAAGATGGTGTCCACGATGGTGATCAGGACGCCACCCCAGAGGGGGATTCTGAAATCACAGCAGTTTAGGTCAGCCCAGCTGCTCCAGGGTCTAGGACTCCCACCCTCAAGGCCTGGACAGTAGGGTGAGGGGAGCCGAGTGTACAGCAAATAGTACAGGGAACTCCAGGAAAGGCAAAGCCAGGCGAATGACCAGGCACAGCAGGGGCTCAGGCTGCAGGCCTGCAGGCTGCGTGGTTCGTATCCTTGTGACTTCAGAGGAGTCACTTTGCATCCTCGCAAATAGACCCCTATCTATGTCAGAGGGACAACGGGATAAAATGGACTTGGGAGGGACACAGCCTGGGGAAGAAGAGGCAGCTCTCTCCAGCTCTGGACTGAGGGGAGGTGTGCCCTGCGGCGGTACCGTCCAGCAGAGAGCAGATTGAATGCAATAGCAGTGCCGATGACCTCCTGCATGTCCGAACCCACAATGGCCAGCTCGATGGTCAGCCAGAGGAAGATGCGGGGCACCTGTGGGAGGACACGTTCCTTCATTCAGTAAGTTGTTGTAAGGATACAAAATCATCGTTGAAAAATCAATAGCTTTTTTATACACCTACAATGAACAAGCTGAGAAGAAAATTAGGAAAACAATTTCATTCACGTTAGCTTCAAAAATAAAATAAAATATTTAGGGATCCACCTAAGGAGGTGAAAGACCTCTACAATGAAAATTAGAGAACACTGAGGAAAGAAATTGAAGAAGATACTAGAAGATGGCAAAACCTCCCATGGCCGCGGATCAGCAGAATGAATATTTAAGAGCGCCATATTAAACAACAAACTGAGTGAAAAGACAACCTACAGAATGAGAAAAACAAATTTTTGGCAGCTGTTCGTTAGAGGACTAATATCTAGAATATATAAAGAACTAAAAAAAAAAAATCACATTCCCCCCAAATAAAAAAAACCAAATTAATGGGGGCTGGGGATTTAGCTCAGTGATTAGAGTGCTTGCCTTGCAAGCACAAGGCCCTGAGTTCAATCCCCGGCACCACCAAAAAAAAAAAAAAAAAAAAAAAAAAAAAAAAAAAAAAAAAAAAAAAAAAAACCAAATTAAAAAATAGGCAACTGAAATGAATAGACACATGTCAGAAGAAATGCAAATAGCAAAAAAAAGGCCAATAAATACATGAAAAAATGTTCATTCTTGGTCATTACAGAAATGCAAATTAAAACATCATTGAGATTCCATCAATAATTCTATCCTACTACAGAAAGAATAGCTATCATCAAGAAATTGAATAGTAAGTTGGGTATGGTAGTACATGCGTGTAATCTCAGCACTCAGGAGGCTGAAGCAGGGGAATTGCCATGAGTTTGAGGCCAGCCTGGGCTACAAAGTAAATTCAAATCTATCCTGAACTACATAGCAAGATCCTATCTCAAAAAACAAACCCTGGGCATGGTGGTGCATGCCTGTAATCCCAGCACTCAAGAGGCTAAGGAAGGAGAATCAACATGAGTTCAAGGCCAGCCTTGGCTGCATAGTGAGTTCAAGGCCAGGCTGAACTACATAGTGAAAGCCTGTTTAAAAAAAAAAAATTAAATAACAAATGCTAGTGAGATTGTGAAGGAAAAGGAACCTTTCAATATTGCTGATAGGGATGTAAACTAGTACAACCATTATGGACATCAGTATGGAGGTGCCTCAAAAAACAAACTAGAAATTCCATGTGATCCAGCTATTCCCCTTCTAGGTATCTTTGCAAAAGAGTAGAAAGACATCATATCACTGTGATACATATATTCTCATCTTTATAGCAGCACAACTTAATCTTGGGGCTAGGAATTTAACTCAGTGGTTAGAGTGCTTGCCTAGCAAGAGCAAGGCCCTGAGTTTGATCTCTGGCACCAAAAAAACAAAAACAAAAACAAAACCAAATAACTAAATCTTGGAAGAAGCCTATATGTCTATCGACAGATGAGTTGATAAAGAAAATGTGGTATTTGTACACAATGGAATACTATTCTACCATAAAGAAGGATAAACTTGAGTCATTTGTAAGAAAATGGATGCACCTTGAGACCATAATGTTAAGTGAAATAAATCAGACACATAAGTTTAAATATTGTATGGTTTCTCTTATTTGAGAAACCCTAAAATATAGGAAACAGGGAGATATTTCTTTTGCAAAAACTGAGCTGACCAAGAGATGGAGGGAGGGAGGAAAGAGAGGGGAGGGAAAGAGAAATGGAGGGGAAGAAAGAAAAAGGAAGGAGATGAAAAAAGAATTAAGATGTGTTAGGGTTTGGGGATTTAGCTCAGTGGTAAAGCACTTGCCTAATAAGCGCAAGGCACTGAGTTCCATCCCCAGTGCCCAAAAAAAAAAAAAAAAATTAAGATGTGTTATATACACGTACCAACTCCCCACAATGAATGTATCATTATTACATGCAAACATGCAATAATAAAAATAAAAAATAAAATGGCCATATTACTGAAAGTGATCTACAAATTCAATGCATGTTTTTTTTTTGGGGGGGGTGGTGCTGGGGATCAAACTCAGGGCCGTGTGCTTGCTAGGCTAGCACTCTACTACTTGAGCTAAATCCCCAGCCTCTACAAATTCAATTCAATCACCATCAAAATTCCAATAACATTCCTCATAGAACTAGGAAGAAGGGGCTGGGGATTTAGCTCAGTGTGCTTGCCTAGCAAGCACAGTGTCCTGAGTTTGATCCCCAGCACCCTCTCCCCAAGACCCTGGTATTTTCTAAAATTAATAGGCACTAATAAAATACATATTTAAAAATAATTTATTAGTTGGCTAAGTCCTACATCATTCCATTAACTGCAGGGCTAGAAGCCTGCAAACTATATTTGTAGGCCAGCCTTGCCAGTGGGCATCCAGCTAGGTTTTGTGGCAATGGGTTGGTTATGGCTATGGTTTAAGCATGTCCCCCAAGGGTTTGTGTGCTGGAAATTTGGTCCCAGGATGGAGCTGTGTAGAAGTGGTGGAACCTTTAAGAAGTGTGGCCAAAGGAAGGTAACTAAGTGATTGTGCGCGCTCCCTCAGGAGGATATAGTTCCCAAAGGACCCTGGTTAGTTCCCAAGAGTTAGTTGTTCCATCAGACAGGTTTACTCTGTCTTGCTTTTTCTTTCCAAAGTACCCAGCCTCTGGCATTTTTACGATAGCAATGGAAAACTGGCTAAGACAGAGATGGGTAAGCAGAGAGAACCCATTTCCCCCTTGCTTCTGCTGGTGTTTCTAGCAGTGGCACAGTGAGGACACCATGCCACTGTGGCTGCAGCCATACTTTGGTCTTTTCAGCAGTGCCCATAATGCTTCTGGAAGCTCAGCAGCAGGCAATGGCTCTTGGGCTCAAGCTGGGGGTGTAGCAGCTTTCTGAGCTTTGATGGCACCTTTTGCCTTTGCTCCTTCAGCTCTTCAACACCTGAAGTGACTAGATGCCTATAGAGAATCCCGTAGAACTATCTCATGATGTGCTTTCAATTTTCCTAACTGGACACTGACAGCAGCCAAGTCCCCAGGGCCCGGCCCAGCAATCGGCATCCCTGGGTTGCCGCAAATCACTGCTTTCTGCGCAACAAGCCTTGCATCTCTGATGTCCTTCACAGTCTGACCTCAGTCTCTCCATCTAGCAACTGGACTTGAGATGCCTGGGTGAAGTCACAGTTTATTTGATCGTGGAAGCTAGAAATGGGCAGTCGGGGTTTGGGATCTATGAGTCCTTCCTTCCCAGTTCCACTCCCCCGAGCTCACCTTAGGGTAGTAGAGATGACAGACCTCGCCCAAGTCCTTGCCTGTCACCACACCTAGTCGGGCAGCCAGTCGCTGGCAGAGCAAGCCCAGCACAGTGGCCCAGAGCAGCACCCAAAGCAGCTGTGAGGAGGCAGGAGAGACCTTCAGCTGAGGGGAAGGAAGACCCAGAGGGCCAAGGACACTCCATGGGGAGAGGGTGGGACAGATGGAGTGGAAAGACCCCACCACCACGCTCAGAACTGCCCTGGGGATCCTTTTCTGGCCCATTTACACTTCATACTGGCTCCCAGGAAAACCATCCTTGCTGCTCCCCTGGAGAAACAGGGCAAACTGGGGTCTCTGCCCTCTTAGTCTGGTCGCCTCCCTCCCCCAGGGCCCTCATACAGGCCCCAACTCAGTCACTTTGAATCCAGCCGCAGCACCAGCTTGAAGATCTGACTCGATGTTTCCTGGGTCCAGGAACGCGATGCTCATGAGGAAACCAGGCCCTGTGAACGCCCACAGCTTCCGCAGGCTGAATATGCCCTGGGGGTGATGATAGGGGGTGACAATGAAGGAGTGGGATGAGGGAGTGAGGTGCCTGGTCCTGGGCACAGCTACCACCAGCTGGCCTTGGCCAGTCCCCTGCTCAGTCCCCCAGGCCAGTCTTGCCCTCCCGGCTCATCTGCAGAGCTGCCCCACCTCTCCCAGGGCACAGGGGAGGGCTCTGGGTGGCAGAATCGGCAGCGTTTGCTGAGTCACGGGGCATCTGTTTTCTGGAGTGGTTAAATCATGTTCAGCAGCCTCAGCAGCTAGCCTGCACCTGACCTGCCTGTCTCCCGTAGGCTTGGCTTAGCAGGTCCCCAGAACCCCAAGACGGATGCTTAGTGAGGGCCCACCTTCCTGGCTCAGCTTCCCCTCCCCAACCCCTTCTCAGACCACAGGGTCTCCTCTTTGGAGTCTGCTGAGGCCACAGTTCCCCCCACTCTTGTCCAGGGCTTGGTCTGTCAACCTAGGAATCTGCTGGAATTCTGGCAGTACAGTAACAATGTCTTAGCCACCAGCCTGCAGGCTCCCCCACTGCTTTCTAGGCCATGGCCTGGGTCTTTGCCTTTCTTGTTAAAGCAAATCTTTCCAGGCACCCATCCTAATTGCCCCAGGCCCTTCCCCTTCATAGGAAAGCTGAGATTCACTAAGAAAGCCCTTGATCATTTTTAGACAACTATAGTAGAGTGGTCCAGCTAGGTGCTGGGAATAGGCATAAGCCACAGAGCAGTTGCCTCTGTCTCCCACTGCTGCTCAGAATAGGAAGAGACTTGCCATGGTCACCGGATCCCAAAGGATCGTGGCAACCCTGAAAGTTCCCAGAGGTTCCCAGCATTCCCACCGTTTTTGCATCCGGGATAGGGATCTTCTCGCTTAGGTAGGTCTGCTGCGGAGGTGTTTGCTGTGGGCCCGGCTGTGGTGGGCTGAAGATGGAGCCATAGCTGGGCCTGCTCTGCCTCTGGGGTCTTGTGTCACCTTGAGAGAGGCCCCAGGTGGTATGCTGAGTGTCCCATTTCTTTCTAGAGCCCAGGGTTCGAGCCACCTCCCCCCTCTCCCACCTATTCCTGTTAACGTGGAGAAATGAAGGTCTCTGGCCCCTCTGCACCTACCATTACGGAGCAGGTGGAGGCTTCAGAATTACTTTCCTCCCATGTGAGCACAGAGAGCCCCAAACACAGGTTTCCTGCCTCAGAGCATGTGAGAGACACCAGGCTCTGAGAAGGGTCAGCTGAAGCCACCGCATCTGTCCCTCATCCCCTGCCTCCTCTAGGGGCAAAGAAGCTTCAGGGGCTCCAGTGACAGAGAACAAGAGGCCCTGAGGAGCATGAAGAACCCAACTCCCCAGTGTGTCAGGTGTTGGCTCTGTGGTCTCCACCAGGCACCCATGGGGGACTTCCTGGCCTGCCCAAATCTCCTGCAGACCTACTCTCCTCCCCACGTCACCCCATCCCAAGTCAGGCTCTGTCCCTGAGGCCACTACTCACTCATCATTAGGACACGGGTGTCCGGAGGTCTCTGAGGCAGCCCCTTGCCTGCACCCTTCTTCAAGCGAGCTGCAAGTGAGTGGGTGTGGGAGCCCACATCCTCTCCCCATCCTCAGCAGCTCCAGTCACTTACATCACCTCGTGCAGACGCACATTCGCATTCTCGGGTTTGCGAAACACCCCCCTGCCCAAAGCAGAAGTAGTCAGCTCTGGCGGAAAGGCCTAGTCACCCACAGTGTAGACCTTTGTTTCCCTGATGGCTGCCCTCTGCCCCACAGTACCTCTGGCTCCCTTCCAGCAACCCCAGGCTCTATGCTCCCCCAAAGAGCTCTAATTTCAGGCACTTCCTGCTACTTGGGTATTCATGGCCAGGTCCCACAATAGCTCCCTACCCCACAGGGCCAGACTCTTGTGTTCGGTCGGGAGTCCCAGGTCACTGTTTGGCCCAAGGGGAGGCAGGGAGTGCTCATGGTGTCCTGGGCCACTGTCCCCTCTGAGGACCTAGGAGCAGAAGACTTTCCTAGCATGGCCGCATGGACATACATTAGAGTTTCAAGCCAAATTGTCCTCAGAAGAAAGGGGCCCTAGGATTCTGGTCTGGGCTTTGCACTGATACACTTGAGGTTGTCACCACATAGTTCCCTCTTGGAGCTCATTTCTTCTGCTATAAGAAGGGCTTAGACTAGCTAAGAGGTCAAAAATTTAAGTGCCTAAGGCATTGATTGAGAGTAAAAAAACAGGGGTGGGGATTTAGCTCAGTGGTTAGAGTGCTTGCCTTGCAAACCCAAGGCCCTGAGTTCGATCCCCAGCACCAAAAAAAAAAAAAAAAAAAAAAGAATGCATTCATTTCAGAGAGTAAAATAACAGTGCCAGTTCACCGTGACAGACCATGTTGAGCCCCAGAGTTGGGGTGCACTGGGGAGTGGTGGAAACTGTGGCAGAACACAGGTCATAGACCGTATGTGAAGAGGGCAGTGTCTGAAGAGTTCCAGCTGGTTGTCACCATGCAGAAATGCAGCACAGCAGTACCATGCCCGTATCTTCTGATTTGTCAAGGATGTTGGCAAATTTGAAATTTTAGGCAGTACATTTGTTCATCATTTATAATAATAGCAGTAAGTTCTGATAAATATGTCATTAGGCAATTTTGGTGTTGTGCAAACATCATAGAGTGTATTTACACAAACTAAGATGGCTAAAATGTCACTAGGTGATACAATCTTATGGGACCAAGTAATATATGGAGTGTGTCATTGACTGAAATGTCATTTTTTTAGCACATGACTGTACATACTTTTAAAATATTAGGCTCAAAAATATTGAAAGTACTGTGTAATCCAAGCAAAACATACCTATGGGCTGGATTCCACATGAGGGTTTTCAGTCCATTGCCTCTGGATAATGATGGGTAAGATCACTTTCCTCTTTCATCTCTCATCTTCTTCCGCTTGCTTCTTCCACATCCACTCATGCCTCCTATCCCGAAGCCTTTGTTTTCTGCCAAGAAGATGCAAGGCCTAGGTTGTCTCCAACTTCCATATCTGCAGGACTCAGAGAAAAGAATGTGACATACTGTCTTAGTCACTTTCTTCATTCCTGCCTCCTCTAGGGGCAAAGATGTCAGACAATTTCCGACATCCAAAACTTAAAAGAGTAGAGTTAATCTGAGCTCATGTTTTCAGTCCATGGTCAGCTGACTCCAAGGCAGAAACAGGATGGCCAAGGGAAAGGTGCTCAACCCACGGCAACCAGGAAGCAGAGGCAGAAGGGAGGAGTCAGGGACAAGAATACATCCTTCTAGGTTGGGCCCCACTGACACCCGCCTGCAATCAGGCTCTACTTCCTAACAGCAGAGAATCCACTGATGAGTGTAGGGCTTCCAGGATCCAATCGCTCTCCCCACGCATGAGAAACTGAGACAGCAACTCAGGGAAAACCTGATTAAACCCTCTAGCTACACTTGCTTTCAGTTACCTGTTTTTAATTGACTTTAGTTGACTTTAAAAATCATTAATTTGGGGCTGGGGATTTAGCTCAGTGGTTAGAGTGCTTGCCTAGCAAGCACAAGGTCCTGAGTTCGATCCCCAGCACCAAAAAAAAGAAAGAAAAAAAATCACTAATTTGGAAGCAGAGCATGGTGGGACAATGCCTGTAATCCCAGCATTCAGGAGGCTGAGACAGGATGACTGCAAGTTTGAGGCTACCTCGGGCTAACAGCTAGTTCAAGGCTAGTCTGAACTACAGAGTGATACCCTGCCTCAAAAAACAAAAAACAAAAATCACTGATCTGGGAGGGCACACAGCTGTGCCATGTATCATTAGTCCCCACAAGCTTTACTATAGATAGCACCTCTGAAATGTGGGTGATGGTGATAGTAGTTACCTAGGTTACTTTGAGGACTAGAAGGCTGGTATATTTGAAACTGTCAACTCTTTTCTTGGGCCTGCCTGGGTGCTTGATGGGTGATTTATTTCAGAGGGACAAAAACTCCACCCTCCGAACATACTAATGCAATTTTCTGACCATGCATCCTCTGAAGAGGCAGGCTTTGAACTTCTGATGCTCCTCTCCTGCCTCAGCCTCCCAACTGCTGGAATTACTGGCACAGGCAACCATGCCTAGCTGGGGAGGCACCTCCATGGGCTTCAGGGAGATTCTGGTGAAAATGCCGAGGGCCGAGAGGGCGTGGATGCTCCACACCCTCAGTGCCTTGCCCCAGGTGCCCTTCCATTTAGATCTTCCTGAGTTGCATCCTCGATAGTGAATCAGTAACAGTAAGTCAGCTCCCTGAGTTCTGTGAGCCACAATTTATCAAACCTGAGGATCATGGGAACTCCTGACTTGTAGTCAAATTGAACAGAAGTGTGGGTAATTGGGGACCCTTATTTCCACCTGTTGTCTAGATTGGGGGTAGTCTTGGGAGCTGAGTCCTTAACCTGTCAGTTTCTACTATATATAACTAGTTAGGCTCACAGTTGACTGACACTGATGGAGCTGGTGCCCACAGGGAGTTAGAGAACAGCTTGGTGTGGAAAACCCACGCATCTAGCATGAGAATATTGAGAAAAGAGAAAGAATTTCCTTCTCAGGGAGCTCTTCAGGGCCAGAGCGAATCTGGAATGTGATTTATTCCCATATTGAGTAAAAAAATTTTAGATGATGCTTCGGAGCCCAGGTTGAGGGTTGGCACCCAATTTCCTGGCTCCTCACTGACGGGGGAGGCGGGAGGAACCAGAGAGGTGAATGAGTAGAGAGAAGAATGAACAAATGGATCCAGTCACTGAGCGATCCTATTGCTGGAGGTTTGTACCCATTTCCCAACCATTCCTTTGGATTTGGGCTCTTGGGACGACTGAGGCTGGGCTGGGCTGTTTTTCTGTCTGCATATTTGAAAATTTCTTGCTTGCTTTCTTGCTTGCTTGCTTTGTTTTCTTTTCTGTACTGGGGATTGGGCCTCGGCAGGAGGTTGAGTTACATCCTCGGACCTTTTTTTTTTTTTCTCAATTTTTTGACACTAAGTCTTGCTAACTCTCTAAATTGGGCAGACCGGGCTTGAATTTGTGATTCTCCCAAAGTGCTGGGATTATAAGCGTGCTCCACCACACCTGCACTGCTTACAGCTAGGAACTCTGTGGGTATACTTGATTAGCCATCGTTCAATATCCTGCACAATCTCTAGTTTACAGAAGAGGCAGTTTAGCATAGTGGTTAAGAGCAGAGGTCCTGGGAGGAGCATCAGAGAGCAGGAAGCTACAGAAGGGCCCCAGAAATCTGCAAAGCCTCCCACTGGCCCTGAGTCTGCTGCTGGACCCTGACCTGCCGGGCAGGGTGGCGTTTCACAATGCTGGATTCACTTAAAGGAATCGTAATTTAAACATCAATATAAAACTACCAAACTTTTAAGGAAAAATATACAATAAAATGCTTTGAAATTTAGGACTGAACAACAACTTCTTAAAATTGACACTATAAGCCTGATCCATAAGGGCTTCAAATTAAAAATTTAGAATGTTTTCAAATTAAAATGGTTTTTTCAAATTAAAAACTTTTGTAGCTGGGCATGCTAGCACACTACTGTAATCCTAGCATTCAGGAAACTGAGGCAGGAGGATCACCACGAGTTTGAGGCCAACTTAATGAATTCAAGGCCAGGTTGAACTACATAGTGAGACCCTGATTCAAAAAACAAAAAACAAAAAACAAAAAACAAACCAATTAAAAAAAAAAAACTTTTGCTCACTCAGGAGGTTGAGGCAGGACTCAAGGCTGGGCAAGTTCAAGGGCAGCCAGGACTATTTAGCAAGTTTAAAACCAGTCTTCACTTCACAGCAGGACCTTATCTCAAAAAACAAAACAGAACTGCTGGGTCTGGTGGTGCACTCAGGAGGCTAAAGCAGGAAGACTGCAGTGAGGCTGCCATGAGGCCAGCCTGGGCTACATAATGAGTTCAAGACCAGCCTGAACTACATGGTGAGACTCTCTCTCTCAAAAAAATAAAAGAAAGAAAAGAAAAAGAAAAAGAAAAGAAACATGCAGGGGTTGGGGATTCAGCTCAAGTGGTAGAGCACTTGCCTAGCAAGCACAAGGCCTGAGTTCAATCCCCAGCATCCCCCCTCCCCCAAGAAAAGAAAGAAACATGCAGGGCTGGAGATTAGCTAAGTGGGAGACCATTTGCTTAGCACATTGAACCCTTGGGTTCCATCCCCAGCACTAGGAAAAAAGAAAGAAAGAAAGAAAAAAAAAGCCAAGCATGCAAGTACCATATGACAACCCAGCACTCCTGGGTGTATTCCCCAGAGAAATGATGATTTATGTTCCCATAAAAATCTGTACACAAAATTTTACAGCAACTTTGTTCACAATGGCCCAAACTGGAAATAACCCAGCTATCCTTCAACAAGCGAATGGTTAACACCATGGTACATCCACAGTACAGAATACATTCCTGGGCATTTATCCTGGAGAAATTAAAACCATGTCCACTCCCCAGCACTGCCAAAATGCAAAAAAAACCAAAAAACAAAACACGTCCACACAAAAACCTGCACACGAATGTTTATAGCGGGTGTATTTATAGTAGCCCCAGACTGGAATCATCCCAGATTCCATCAACAGGTGAACCGGCAAGCAAACTGCAGCGCATCCACAGAGGGAATTACTATAGCAATAAAAGGAATGAAGTATTGAACATACAATTACTTGGATAAATCTTTAGGAAATGATGCTGAATGAAAGAGTCAATCACAAAAATGTTGCATACTGAGGTTGTGGGTTTAGCTCAGTGGTAGAGTCCTTGCCTAGCAAGTGCAAAGGCCGTTGGGGTTGGGGATTTAACTCAGTGGTAGAGTGTTGGCCTAGCAAGCACAAGACCCTGAGTTCGATCCCCAGCACCAAAAAAACAAAGCAAGCACAAGGCCCTGAGTCCGTCCCCAAAACTCCCCTCAAAAAAAAAGAAAGTTTCATACTGTCTCCATTTAAATAACCTCTTTTGTAATGACAAAGTCATTACAAATGATAATCAGATTAGCGGTGGCCAGGGGTGAGGGACGGGTGAGGAGGAGGATGGATGTGGTTACAAAGGGTGGCTCGAGGGATCTTTGTGGTATTGGAACTGTTCAGTGTCTTGACTGTTAAGGTGACTGCAGAAACCACATCTGCTAAAGTTGTATGGAACTGAATACACCCACATGTGCATGTGCACCACACAGATGCACAGAAGGAAAACTGGAGACAAGTGAGCGATCTATGGGCTTTGTGTCAGTGTCCTGGTTGTGCTGGGCACGGTGACACACGCCTGTGATCCCAGCACTTGGGAGGCTGAGACGAGAGGATCTCTGCAAGTTCTAGGCAGCCTGGGCTATACAGTGAGACCCTGTCTCAAAAAAAAAAACAAAAAAAAACCAAAACAAAAAAGCAGAGCCTTGGAGATTATAAGGCCTGAATTTGAATCCTGGGTGTTTTGCATATTAGCCCTATGTTTTAGGTGAATTGCTTAGTTCCTCTCTTTCCTTTTTTTAAGGGGTGGGTATGTGTGTTAGTTAGGTTTTTAGAGCCAATGGTTTTAAGAGAGCAGATTTAATGGAGGATATTTATAGATCGCAATATTCACCCAGAAGCCAAATGCAGAAGGTGCCGAATGTCCATTTAGGCATTGGAGATCCAAAAGATCCAATTGAGGGCTGGGAGCCTGCAGCACTGTCCCATGTAAGTCCGTGTCTGCTCATGATGGCTGGAGCCAGGTCACCATGGGATCTCCAGGCGCCAGGCATGCCAAATGGGCTTAACAGGGTTTTTTTCCCCTTGTTTTATGTAGGGGTTTGTGGGCTGGGGATTTAGCTCAGTGGTTAGAGTGTTTGCCTTGCAAGCACAAGGCCCTGAGTTCAATCCCTAGCACCAGCAAAAACAAAAACAATAAAACCCCCAAAAACCCAACCCAAAGAAACAAACGAAATAGGAAACATTTTTGAAATGGATGTCATGGGAGCAGGGAAGTAGCCAGACTTCTTCTGTGCACTGCTGGTGCAAGCAAGCTGAGCAGAGGAAGAGCCTTGGTGGGCCGGGGTGGCTCCTTCCCCTTTCCCCTCCTGCCGCAGGGCATGGGGCCCGAGCTGCCCTCAGGACCTAGCTGGGAGTGTCCTGGGTGCACAGCTGAGTCAGCCTTGCTTTCAGTTCTCCACAGCCCCTGGCCTGAGGTCACCCCCAAGCAGTGTGCAGGATGACTAAGCATCCTCTTCTCCTGCTTCCGTGCCCTGCTGGGTTCCCTCCACTTCTCTGGGGTCTGACTCCTAATCACTGGGGCCCTGGTTAATCTGAGACCAAGCGCTTCCCCTGGAGTCCCCACCCTCAACCTGCTGTCCATGACTTAGCTTTTGGGTATCTGAAAGTCACACAGGAAATGACCACCATGTTGACCACCCATCTCCCCACACTCCCCTAAGCTTCATGAGGACAGGGACTTTGTCTTGTCAGTGCTGATTTCCTGCTGTCCAGAACAACCCTAGTGTATGAGAGAGCTCAATGTCAGTTGGGCTGACTGCCTGCTGGGAGGAAAGGAATTTACCCACCAGAGCTGTGACATCCAATATGGCAGCCACTAGCCCCATATAAATTTCATTAATTTAAATAAAAATAAAACTGTCACTGGATAGTCTCCTTCTAAAAGTGGCTCACCAACTAAACATTCCCGGGCTTTGGGTTCCTCACCCCTCCTTCTGGAGTTGGATTCCAGGTTCTTCTCCTCTTGAACAAAGAATTGAACAAAATGAGCAAATAAAATGAAGACAATGTTTATTTGAAAAAGTAAAAGTGAAGAGTGAGAGAGAAACTAGTGCTGCAGAGCAAGCTTGGGCCAAGTGAAAGAGAAAAAGCAAGATAAAAGTACACCCTGGAGGACACAGGTCAGGCTATTATGAGGAAAGCCACCATGGTGAGCTCTTCATGATGTTTGTGTCCTCTTAAACCGCCTGTATCTTGAGGGAACCTGGAAGAACCTCTACATTCAGATCCTGAGGGTGATGCTGGGATCCCATATCTCCTTTCCCAGCCAGTCCAAGCCACGCCCTATCTCTGATCTCAAAGCTCCAGTCCTCAGTCATATGAACCACATTTCAGGTCTCAGAGGCCATATGTGGCTGCTGGCTACCATATTGGACACTGCAGATAGAATATTTCCATCAACACCAAGTTCTCTTGGACACACTGCACCCTCCCCCTTGTATGTACCCTTTGCCTGGAATGCAAAGAATTGGGCACTATGTTAATACGAGCTGGGCGTGATGGCCATGCTTGTAATTTCAGAACTCAGGAAGCTGAAGCAGGAGGATTGACATAAGTTTGAGGCCAGCCTGGGTCACATACTGAGTTTAAGGCCAGCCTGAACTACACAGTGAGACCCTGCCTCAAAAAAAGTGGGGGCCTGAAAATGTAGCTCAGCGGTAGAGCACTTGTTTAGCATACATCAACCCTAGATTTAATCCCCAGCACTGCTAAAAAAAAAAAAAAAAAAAAATTAAAAAAAACCTCAAAAATCATTCAATAATTCTACTTGGCAGAATGTATCTTTAAGGAAATAACTGTTGATACATGCAAAGATTTAGCTACAGGATTTTCAAAGTGCAGCATTGTTTATACAAACAAAAAAGGGAGATTAGTCGGATTGCAGTATAGCCATCAAAAATAGAAGACTGAATCCCAGCTATGTGGGAGGCTGAGGCAGGAGTATTGAAAATTTGAGCCCAGCTGGGGCAACTTGGTGATTTAGTAAGATCTTCTCTCAAAAAAAGGGGGGACAGGGTTGGGGATTTAGCTCAGTGCAAAGGCCCTGGGTTCAATCCTCTGTATCAAATACATAAACAAACAGAGCTGGAGGTGTAGCTCAGTGGTACAGCGCATGCTTAGTACACTCAAGGCCCTGGGTAGAATTACCGGGGGTGTCAGGGGAGCGTGAGGCAGACACAAGCCACTGGACAGCAGTGATGTTAAGCAAGGACCTAAAAGAGGTGATGGTCACTAGTACACCATTTTCCTCCAGAAGCCGGTGACCGGGGACAACGGCGCAGCTTGGGGCTTCCTGTCAGTGGGAACCTGGGCACAAAGGTGCCGAGCCAGGCCCGGGTGTTCGCGTCTGTCCCTCGCCCTATTCTTTTTCTTGAGGCGAGGACAAATACACTTAAAGAAATAATCGGTGCCTGGGAGCTGGGGATTTAGTACAGTGGTTAGAGTGCTTGATGCAAGCACAAGACCCCGAGTTCGATTCCCAGCACGAAAAAAAAAAAAAAGGAAATCGGTGCTGATTGAGTGCCAAGTCCTCCCTCCAATCTTGCTTCCCCATGTGCCAACTCCGAGGTTTCTATTTCTGTGAAATGGGGATGATGACGAAACGAGCAGCAAGGAAGAAAGATCGAAACGCTAGGTTAACAGTTCCTATTTTCTGTATTTTTTGACTCAAGGCACCAGACTCTGGCCAGGGACAGTCCCTGCTGGCGCAGCAGAGGCGCGGCCGGGACGCGCGCCCCCTTCCCGTTGAGCCCCCGGGCCGCCTAGCCCGCCCCGGAGTCGGCGCCGTCCTCGCCGTCCTCGCCGTCCTCGGGGTCCAGCGGGCGGAAAGGGCTGCGGGGGTGCGAGGAGCGCAAGGCCGGGGACGGCGAGCGGTTGGCGGAGAAGAAGCCGAAGAACTCGGCGGCGAAGGTGACCGCGTCCTGCGGCTGGCGCACCAGCAGGAAGAGCAGGAAGTCGGAGACGAGCGCCCGGGCGTCGGGGTGCTGCCGCAGGTAGCCGGCGTGGCCGAGCCGGAGCTGCTCCTGGGGAGCACCGGGCGGTCCCGAGCCAGCCCCGGGGACAGGGCGGACGCCCCGGAGCCCCGCTCCGCCCCAGCGCCCGCCCCCCGCGCCCGCCCCCAGGAGTGCACAGCAATCTCGCACGGAGAGGAGTAGGGAGGAAACGGGGACTCCAGGCTGGCCGCAGCCCCGTCACCTTCCGGTCCAGGAACCTGGAGTAGAGCTCCATGTCCTCCTCCCACAGCAGGGGCTTCTTGTGGAAGGCGGGCGGAGGCTCAATCTCATCTGCGTGGGGAAGGCAGACGCTGCTTAGCCCTGCACCCCATCACCTTCCTCGATACAGGGGTCCCAGGACGCCCAAGCGGAGGGCACGGACGCAGGTCAAACCCCATGATTCTGCCCACCTGGGCCGAGTTGCTGAAGGGGCTCCTAGCGACACCGACAGCTGTCCACCCCTGTCTGCCCCCGGGGTCAGGACTGGCGGGCAGCCCCTCCGCCTCCTCCCCGGTCGTGGCTGTCCACAGCACGCTGGGTGCTGCCTAAACCCAGGCCCAGGTCCCCCACACCCCTTCTCCCATGGGCTGCCTCGGGCCTCGGCCGCACTCACCCTCCTCTCTCAAGATGGGCATCTTGGTGATGACGCAGCAGCCCGGGGAGCCCACCTGCACTCTCTTCGCCAGGTGCCTGAGTACAACGCGGAAGAGGGGAGAGTGAGTCCTCCTCCGCCGCCAGTTGCTAACCCTGGCTGCAGAGACAGGCCTTTAAAGAGGTAGTTTATGTTAAATGAGGTCCCAAAAGTGGAGTCCTAATCAGGTGGGGTTGGCATCCTTATAAGAAGAGGAAGAGATGCTCAGAGAGCTCTCTGTCCACACAGAAGAAAGGCCACGTGAGGACGCAGGCAGGAGGTAGCTGTCCAAGAGGAGAGGCCTCCCCAGAAACCAAGTCCGCTGACGCCTTGACCTTAGACTCCCAGCCCCAACGCTCAGGAAGCCAGCTGCTGTTATTTAAGCGCCCAGCCTGTGGGATTGTTATGGTCGCTAAAACACCACAGCGCCCCCTTGAGGGCTGTCCCGGAGGCCTCTGCTTATTTTGGCCTCCCCTTCTTGTCTTTGGAGTTCCTGGGTTATAGTCCAGTTAGTGACACAGGCATTGGCAGGCACTAGGCCCCTGCTTTAAAAAATAAATGAGTAAATTAAAAAAAAAAAAAGTGCTGATACCGTCAGAGAGATGGAAGCACTAAAAATATCACAGGGCCTCCTATGTGTGTGACAGTCAAACTAATAGGAATATGCTAAGTTGTGAACCAAAGAAAGTCGACAACTTGTTGCTACTTTGTCCTCCAGTGCAGTGTCTAGGCTAATATCTACTCTGAAATTCCTTTTTCTTTTTTTCTTTTTTTTTGAAACAGAGTCTTGCTATGTGTAGTTCAGGCTGGCCTTGAACTCACTATGTAGCCCGGGCTGGCCTTGAACTCCCAGGCAATCCTCCTGTCTCAGCCTCCTGAATGCTGAGATTATAGGCATGCGGCACCACACCCAACCCTATTCTGAAATTTCAAGAAACAAATTCTTTTTCCCCACTGGCTTTTTCTCCTGGCTTGGTGCCAGTGCAATGCTGGTGTCATCTTGGCAGAGTGCCGGGGCACTGCTTCAGCACATTGGCTTGCTCAGGTGTCCAGTCACTGGGACGTTGGTGTTTCGGGTACTTCCCTAGGATGGGAGCTGCTTCCACCCTGCCCCAGACCTTGGGGGGTTGGCAGGTACTTTCTCAGCCAGGCAGGGTTGTCTGGTGAGAAGGTGTGGAAGGCTCTCAACGAAGTCAGTGACTGAAGAGGGGGTGAATGGTGTGGGTAAAGCAGGGGACACCTAGATCTCAATGGCAGCTCTTCCTGTGGTGTCCTCAGGAGCAGCCAGTCTCCCCTTTGTGCCATGCCCCTTCTCCATTACTGAGGTCCTGTATTTGGACATCACACTATCCCCTTGCTCCCTGTTATGGTTTAAATATAAATACCTTAGTGCCCCAAAGAGTCATGTATTGCGGGCTTGATCCTGAGGATGCTAACCTAACCTCATCAATGGACTAACCCATTGATGAGTTCATAGCTGGATGGGCTGTTAGGAGGTAAGGGCTAGTTGCAGGAAGCGAGTCATAGGGACATGCCATTTGAGGTATATCTGGTCCCTCATCCCTTCTTTTCTGGCTCTTTTCCTCTCTGCTTCCCAGCTGCCACAAAGTGAGCAACTTTTCTCTGCCATGCCCTTTCGCTGTGTGTTTCCACTTTACCATGGCCTAAAAGCAAGAGAACCCACTAACCATGAACCAAAACCTCTGAAACCATGAGCCCAGATGACCCTTTCCTCCCTTAATCTGATGTTCTCAGGTATTCTGTCACAGCAATGGAAAGCTGACTAACATGGTCCTGGGTGCCACCCCCTAACACATAGCGGCTCACCCATCAGAGAGCAGGTAGAACTGATAGGACATGGGGATGCCCTCCTCCGAGTGCACAGTCTGCTCCACGATGAATGCTTGAGCCTGCTGGTGGCCCACCTGGATCATCTGGAAGCCCAGGGCTTGCTGCAGCCACCAAAAGGGAAGGAGGGTGCTAAGGTGGGGGCCACCACGGTCTCCCCCACTTCGCCCCACCTTTTCCTCCTCCTCCTTCCCCTCCTCTTTATGTCTTCATTCCTGATTCATTAGTGATAAGCAGCCCTTGGCTGTCTAGACATGGAGGTGCCACAAATTTTGAGTCACACCCCAAGCTAAACTGGGGACCCCTCACAGCCGGCCACCTCAGGCTTGCCCTGCCCACCCCCGCCCTGTGGCGTCTCAGTGACCAGGTGCTTCTCGATTCTCTTACAGGGATGAGGGTCAGTGTGGGGAGGCAGAGTGGTGGGACAGGCTATTGGGGCCAGTGGGGGGAGAGGTAATGAGGCTTTGAAGGGTGAAACTGGACTGAGGTTTGTGGTGGTCTCCAGCCCGTGCCACTGCCGTTACAATTAAATGGAGAATTAATGGAGAGAAAAGACCTAATGCTGAACAGATGTTTCCAAGAAAATGGGGGAAACGGCATGTGCTTGTTTGTGTGAAGCACCTTGCTGTTGGTTGTGTTTGTGATGGAGGAGACTAGCACGTAATTTACAAAGTCAGTCAAAGAAAGAAAAATCAAGCCAGGTGTGGAGACACATCCTGTAATCCCAGCACTGGGAGGCTGAGGCAGGAGGACTGCAGTGAGTTCAAGGCCAGCCTGGGCTACATAGTGAATTCAAGACCAACCTGGCTACATAGCGAGAACCTATCTCAAAATAAATAAATAAAAATAAAAAGAGCTGGGGAGGAGTCGGGGATTTAGCTCACTGGTAGAGTGCTTATTTAGTAAGAGCTGGGCCCTGAGTTCGATCCCCAGCACCCCCTAAAAAAAAAAAATGCTGGGGCTATAGCTAAGTGGTGGAGCACCAGGGCACGCGAGGACTCCTGGGCGACGTCTCTCTCAAAGCAGCCTTTCACTATGTTTCTTTTTCATGTACTGACTTATGCGGAAAGGGTTGCTTCGCTCAACTGTCCCCTTCACTCCACCTGCCCCACACTTGATCCCCTTGCTGACAGATTTTCTTCTTGGTTTCTCCTGCCCGGAGATGTCTCATTCCTGCCCCCATCCTGACTCCCCTTCTACTCCACAGCTGTCTTCTCTCCCATCTCAGCACCTGTCATTTCCCTTCTAGTTCGCACCCAGGCCAAGTTTCCTGCCCAGAAAGACCTCGTACATAGGTGGAACAGCAGAGTTTGCCCTCAGTGTCCAGGGCCAGGAAGCGGGCGTTGCTGGGCACTGTCTGCCTCCAGGCCATCACCCGCAGCAGCACCAGGTTGGCAGCCTCGGAGATGAAGCCCTCGGTCGAGTCCCAGGGGAAGGAAGTCTTGCTGGTCTTCATTTCCTGTTCAGAAAAGATCTGGATGAGGATCCTTGAGCCGGGAGGGTGGGTGACCTGGGCATGGGGCACATGGTCCTTCAGGTGGTCCTTGCTCCAGGCTCCTGGTCTCGCTCAACCCAGTCCCTGCCGTGGTTTGGAGGAGGATGTGATAGCAGTTCCTACCTGGCTGTCACCCTTACCTCACCCTCCCTGACGCTTCTGGTCATGGTCAGCTGGTCATCGTTCTTCAGCAAACTCGTCTTCCGCTCCATGGGGAGGATGAGGAACTAAGGGTCAGAGTATGCAGGGGAGCATCATGGACTCCCTGGAGGACACTGAGCTTTAAAGATTTTGTTTGTTTTGTTTTGTTTTTATAGCGCTGGTGATAGGACCTAAGGCCTTGCTTATGCCAGGCAAATGCTCTACCACTGAGCCACGTCTCCAGTCCTGAGCTTTAAAGGTTTTGATTTAAGAGACAACAACCAACCAAGAAAGCTTTCCATACACCATAAAGCTTGGCTATATTATGGTAGAATTTGAAGCTAAAATTCAGCGTGCCTGAGGATACAGGCTTAAAAGATGGGCACGGACTCTGGGAAGGTTCTTAGACACAAGTGGTTTCCAGTATATAGACAGATCAAGGCTACAATTTAGAAGTGAAGAAATGCAGAGGTAGATGGTGACAGGTCTTGGGGGAGTGGCTAGGCTCTGGGAAAGGCCAGCAACAAGGCCCTGAGGGAGATGCCAGTCTCTCTGGCTCGGGTTGGAGGACTGGCCCCAGCTTGTGCATCGGGAGAATGGGAGGGACTTGGCCAGGAGTGAATGATTAAACTGAATGATTGAGATGTGGAGCAAAAGCACACAAATAATTAAAGTGTATGGCAAAAAACACACGGGCCCTGTGAGAAATGAATGGTTAAACAACAAGAAGTTTAAGCTAAGTATATTGTCCCTGGCCACATCCTTCCCATTTCCCAAGAAAAACTGCCTAGCCTTGACACAGTCCTTGCCCAAACTGCTTTTTCTCCTGCTTTTTTCTCTGACACTGATATTCTTTTTTTTTTTTTTTTTTTAATTTTTTTAATTTTAAACCAAGAGCATGTATTGGTACATTCTACATACGTTGGTCACATTCATTACATTTATTCTGTACCTATACATGGTGCATCTTGGTTGACACTGATATTCTAAATAAAAGCCAGGAATGGGGAGGTGGCTCAGTGGTAGAGCATTTGCCTGACATGCATAAGGCCTTAGGGTCTAACCCCAGCACTATAAAAACAAAACAAACAAACAAAAACTTTAAACCTCAGCCACCTCTTTATTCTTCCACGGAGTCACCCTAATGACTAGGTGTTCTAGCTTGAGAACTAGCTCCTCTGGGCTTCGCAGTGACTGAACTGTGTCTGGGTAATTTCTTCATCCTCCATGCTGTCCCTGGTCCTATACTGCAGAGAAATGTCTGCAGTACCAACCACTTCCGACCTCGGTGTCCCAGATGGACGGGTTCTCAAGTCGTGAGTGGGTGGCAGGACGAACAGGAGGCAGTAGGGGTAATATCCCACTGGGGCCCCTCCCTCCGTCCCTAATGGGATCTCCAATCTCTCACCCTGACTTAGGGGTCCCTAGGAGGTACCTTGATGAACTCGTGACTGTGCTGTTCTAAGGGCTCCAATTTCCACGAGAGATAGCCTAAGGTGCAGGAGGCAAATGCTGGCATTCCTGGATCTGTAGCTGTGAGTGACCTCCCTGTCCCACCTCCCGCTTGTCTCCGCTTGTCTCCTCCTGGCTTGGGCAGGTCAAAGGGCAGGAGCCTGGGAACGGAGACCCTGGGAATGGAAGGGATGGAGAGTGACGGGCAGCAAGTCCGAATCTACCCAGGACGGAGTTTCTACAAATGGTTTTATCCAAGACGCCCTGGCTTCCGGCATGCACGAGGAGGCAGTGGGACATGAGGCCCTGCTGGTCCTTGTACTTTCCGCTCTGCACCTCGATGGTCAGTTCTCCTTGAGGCTCCCCGGCGTCCGAGACCATGGCCAGCGTCTCAGAGAAGAACAGCATTTGCAGTTCTTGCAGCCCTGGGGCGGGGCGGGTCAGATAAGCTCCGGGCCCAGCCCCCCACGCACCTCCCAGGGGCCGGGCTGCCCTCTTGCTGTCAGTAGCGTGGGGGTGGGGGAGAGCTATGAGCCCTCTTTCCCGTGTCCCTTGGTCATCCCTGGAAGAATAACAACAATTTTTTCTCAGTCTCGGGGAGCATGGGGCTGAGAGATGGGCCCACCTGAGCCTTTCTCTTCCCTCTTGGGACTTGCGCCCCCTCCACCCCCGTACTCCCACCGTGTGGCTCACGTAGGGAGCTGAGGAAGTCGATGGCTTCAGCATTGGCCTCTGGCTGTGGGTGATGCTCCTGGCTTGAGGGCAGGTGGTCCTTGTCTATGGGGTCTACAGAGAGCAGAAGTGACGGACAGAAGGAAAGGGGGAGAGTAGGGGTACCCCTGTTCTGGCCCCTGGCTGCAAGAGCTGACTCCACCAAGACCTCCCCCAGGGATTGTGAGGAAGCGCTCCCACCCTTTCTACCCCAAAAGACTTCTTCCCACCTGCCGAGTGAACTTTAGAGGCCATGTCTGCCGCAGGCTCTCTGTGTCCGTCTGTCTCTATGGCAACGTGAAGCTACTGTAGTTACCACCTTTTAAAGGGCCATCAACTCACTTCACTACGTCTGGACCTTGGAGGCAAAGCAACACAGCAGGTTGTGGGCCCAGCCCAAGCCTGAAGTGTTGTCCAGCAGGGGGAGCATTTCACATTTTTCATGGCAATTTTTTTTTTTTTTTTTTTTTTTGGTGCTCAAAATAGAACTCAGGGCTTTGTGCTTGCAAGGCAAGTACTCTAACCACTGGGCTAAATCCCCAGCCCTGGCAAAATTTTTTTGAAAGATGCCTTATGGGCAGGGTACAACACTCACTTTTATTTTTTAGAAGTATTTCTACTGATGAGTTATCAATTTTAATTTTATGAGTTTTATTATATTAAACAATATGGACTTAACAGAAAAATAAATATCAATAAAATATTAAAATTTTAATATGTAATGAGTGTTTAGACTATACATCAAGATTTTCAACATTAAAAAAAAGACTTTCAATATCGACTGTCTACTTGCTTACAAAACCTAAAAAATAACAGCAGAAATAAATGATGTGAACTATAATGAAAAGATAAGAAACCACCACCAACAACAAAAACAATGAAAATACAAACAGAAGTCTACACAGAGATGATCTTTGTTTCAGACATCACACCCAAGGCCGTCTTCACACGTGAAGAGTGCGTGTTCTCGTATACTGACATCAACATCTACTCCGCCTTTGGTTTTGTTGTAAAAAGTTACCATTTCTGGCTTCATTTTTGTCAAGGTATAAGACAAAATGGTGCAATGTTGCCATCAGCAGTACCACTTTGTTTTTCCTTGCCATATATGAGGCCAATGTTATGTCTCTCTGAAATCCAAAGACTATACAACTCTCTATTCCGAACTTGCAACATTTCCTTGGGAATTTCTAGTTTGTTCTTGCGTATAGTGCTTACACTGGTCAGCTGGTGCTCTCTTAGCAAATTTAACATCAGTGGGTAACTGGTAAACCAACTGTTGACTGTCACATTCTGCTTAGTTTGGGAGATGGGAGCAACAAGTCTGTTTACAACAGCACTTGGTTTATTACTGCAGGAATAGAGACCTGGCGGCTGAGTTCCAGGATGAATTTCTAAATTGACAGTATAATATGTCTTCGCATCTACCAGATCATATATTTTTATACCGCATTTTGAAGGCTTTTCTGGCATACACTGCCTAAAGCTACAGTGAGCAGAAAATGCTGAAAGATGTTCATCAATGGTCATGTTTTCAGATGGTGTGTAAATTGCTTGACAGTTTGACACAAAACTTTCAAACAATGAGCAAGATAGAAGCTAGCTTATCAGTTCTTTTTCTTTCTTGGCAGGTAGTTTTGACATCAAAGCTCAGACAATTTTGAAGGAAACCAAATCTCCTCAGCGTCATTGTTATTCTACAGACCTCAAGCCCACACCCATCACTTCTCCGTAAGTCTTTTACATTCCCGTGATCACCATGAGAAAGGCCTGCTAAGCACAGCAGAGTACCAAAGCTTTCAGTTCAGCTAGTGAGGTGTCATAATGAACATATTTTCCGGTATTACTATTGGTAAGTGCAGAATGCTCGTATCTCATTATTTGTGTGTTTCACGATATCTTGTAGCATATCGTCTGTTACAATTTCCAGCATTGAATCGCAGAACTGACATTCTGTCCAACAGGTTTCACTGCTGCCAGAAACCTAATTATATTTTCAGACCTAGTTCTAACATTGCATTGTTCAGGCATGTGTGACCATTTTGTTGC
>PVJO010015546.1:0-44704 GCA_004026905.1 Hystrix cristata
AAACCAAGTTGTATCATGTACAGGTACAAAATAACCATGTTGATTATGATCATTATGTATACAATGTACCAATACATGTTCTTGGAAAAAATAAAAAAATTTAAAAAAAAGAATAAGTCAACATATGTCAGCTATAACCATCAATGTAAATGGTCTCAACTAGCCAATCAAAAGAAGCAGACTGGCAGAATGGATCAAGAAGCAAGACTCAGCAATATGCTGCATACAAGAAACACATGTAATTCCAAAAGAAATTCATAGACTGAAAGTCAATGGATGGAAAACAATACCTCATGTGACAGGAATCCAGAAAAAAAGCAAGGTTAGCCATTCTATTTGCAGGCAGAGTGGATTTCAAGCCAAGACTCATTAAGAAAGACAAAGAAGGTCATTACACCCTCGTAAAGGGAACAATCCAAGAAGAAGAGATGACAACCATAAATATATATGCACCAAATACCAGTGCACCTAACTACATACAATAAATATTGACAGATATGAAAAACCAAGTAAGTACTAATGCGATTGTAATGGGGGATTTCAATATCCCACTGTCACAAATAGACAGATCAACTAGACAAGAAGTAAACAGGGAAATATCAGAACTAAACCAAACTTTTGAACAAATGGACCTAGTAGATGTATGTAGAGTATTCCACCCCACAACATCAGAATACACATTCTTCTCAGCTGCACATGGGACTTTCTCCAAAAGTAAATGCAAAGCAATCGAAATTATCCCATGCATACTATCATATCATAGTGCATTGAAACTGGAAATAAACAACCAAAACTTTATAATCACATGGAAATTAAATAGCACCTTCCTGAACAATCAGTGGGTCACAGATGAAATTAAAGAAGAAATTAGACAGTTTCTATAATTGAATGATAATGCCAGTACAACCTACCGAAATTTATGGGATGAAAGTCCTACAAGGGAAATTTATAGCATTGAACTCCCATATCAGAAAAACAGAACAAGCTCAAATAGACAACCTAATGTTGAACCTCAAGCTTCTAGAAAAAAAGAGCAAGTCAAACCCAAAGTTCATACAAGGAAGAACATTATAAAGAAAAGAACTGAAATTAATGCAGTTGAAACTAAGAAAGCAATACAAAGAATCAATGAAGCAGAGAGTTGGTTCTTTGAAAAATTAAATAAAATTGAAAAACCGTTAGTCAATCTTATAAAAGAAGAGGAAAAAAAAGACCCAAAGTCATACAATTAGGAATGAAGAGGGTGAAATCACAACAGATCATGCAGAAACCCGGAAGATTATCAATATCTACTTCAAAAATCTGTATTCTAATATGATCGTAAACAGATTCCTAGATACATATGAATTACCAAAACTGGAATAAAAACATATAAAAGCTCTATATAACACAGTATCAGCCACTGAAAGTGAAGAAGTAATTAAAAACCTACCAACAAAGAAAAGCCCAGGTCCTGATGAATTTACTGATGAAATCTACAAGAAATTTAGAGACATTTAATGCCATTAATTATCAAACTATTTAATGAAATTAAAAGAGAGGCAATCCTGACAAATTCATTCCTGGAAACAAGCATTACCCTTGTACCAAAACCAGAGAAAGAGCCAATGAAAAAGGAGAACTACAGGCCAATCTCATTAATGAACATAGATGTAAAAATCCTCAGTAAGATACTGGCAAACAAAATGCAACAAATCATCAAGAAGATTATACACTATGACCAAGTAGGATTCATCCCAGGGATGCAGGGATGGTTCTTCAACATATGCAAATGAATAAATGTGATACACCATATTAACACAACCAAGGACAAAAACCATATGATCATCTCAGTAGACACAGAAAAGGCATTTGACAAGATCCAACATCCATTCACAATAAAAGCCCTGCAGAATATTGGAATAGATGTTTTTTTATCTCAATCTGATAAAGCCGCCTATGACAAACCAAAGGCAAGATCATACTAAATGGTCAAAAGCTAAAAGCTTTCATTCTAAAATCAGGAACATGATAAGGATGTCTGCTCTCACCACTCTTATTCAAGAGAGTTCTGGAAACATTAGCCAGAGCAATTAGAGAAGAGAAAGAAATAAAAGGAATAAGAATAGGAAAAGAAGAAGTTAAATTATCATTATTTGCAGATGACTTGATACTCTACATAAAAGGCTCCGAAAACTCCATCAAAACACTTTTAGATGTAATAATCAAATTTAGCACTGTAGCTGGATACAAAGTCAACACTCAGAAATCAATAGCATTCCTGTACACAACAACAGATTCACTGAGAGAAATAGGTGAAACAACACCTTTCACAATAGCATCCAAAAAAACAAAATACATAGGAATCAATCCAACAAAGGATGTAAAACATCTATACATCAAAAACTACAGTATTTTGAAAAAGGAGATTGAAGAAGACATCAGAAAGATATCTCTTGCTTCTGGATAGGAAGAACCAATATAGTGAAATGGTCATAGTCCCAAAACAGTTATACAGATTTAATGCAATCCCAATTAAAATAACAATAGCATACCTCACAGAATTAGAGAAAACAATCCTAAAATTCATTCGGAACCAAAAGAAACCTAGAATAGCAAAAGCAGTTCTAGGCAACAAAAGCAAAGCAGAGGCCATCACAATCCCTGACTTAAAACAATATTACAAAGCTACTGTAATAAAACAGCATGGTACTGACAGAAAAACAGACCCCAGGACCAATGGAACAGATTAGAAGATGAAGAAACAGGTCCAAACACTCTCAGTCACCTTATCTTTGACAAAGGGGCCAAACAACCGCACTGGAAGAAAGATAGCTTCTTTAATAAATAGTGTTGGAAAAACTGGCTCTCCACATGCCGTAGGTTAAAACTAGACCAGTATCTTTCCCCATGCACTAATCTAAAATCAAATTGGATCAAAGATCTAAATATTAAAACAGAAATACTAAATCTGTTGGGAGATAGAATAGGTAGGACTCTTGAAGACATAGGGGTAGGCAAGGACTTTATGAAAAAATCCCCAGTTGCCCAGGAAGTATCACAAAGAATCAGCAACTGGCATCTAATCTTATTAAAAAGCTTTTGCACAGCAGAAGAAACTACCAACAGAGTGAAGAGACAACCCACAGAGTGGGAAAAAGTTTTGCCAGCTATTCCTCCAACAAAGAACTAACATCTCGAATATATAAAGATCTCAAAACAATAGACCCCCCAAATTTAAAGACTCAATTCAAAAGTGGGCAACTGAAATGAATAGACACTTCTCAGATGAAGAAGTACAAGTGGCAAATAAATATATGGAAAAAGTGTTCAACATCACTGTTCACTTGAGAGACACAAATTAAAACAACACAGAGATGCCATCTTATTCCAGAAAGAATGGCTGTTATCAATAGATCAATCAATAACAAATGCTGGCGGGGCTGTGAAGAAAAAGGAACCCTTCTCCACTGTTGGTGGGAATGTAGACTGGTGTAACTACAGTGGAAATCAGTGTGGAGATTCCTCAGTGAACTAGGACTAGAGGTTTTATTTGACCCAGCTATTCCCCTTCTTGGTATCTTCCCAAAAGAATTAAAAGTATCATACCACAGTGATATAGTCACACCACTTCTATAGTGGCACAGTTTGTAATAGCTAAATCTTGCAAACAGCCCAAATGCTCACCAACAGTGCAATGGATAAAGAAAATGTGTTTTTTTTAAATGCAGTGGAGTACTACTCTGCCATAAAGAAAGATAAGCTTGAGATAGTTCTAAGTAAATGGATGCATCTTGAGACTATACTCTTAAGTGAAATAAATCAGACACACACGTTTAAATACCACATTGTTTCTCTGGGGTGAGAAACTGGAAGTGTAAATAAAGACTAAAATGTATTATATTGGGAAAGGGAAGAAAATGTCCAAATGGGAAAGGGAACCAGAGAGGGGGAGGGGGAAAGGAACAGAGGGACAAGAGGAATAAGAAATGGAAGGAAAAATGGAAACAAAGCTTTTGTAAATAAGGAGGGAGGAGGGGGTGAAGGGAGGGGAATAGGAAAAATAGAGTCCACAAGATATGTCATGTGCAGGTACAAATCCCCTATGATGAATGTTATCACTATGTACATCTAAAATGTACCATTAAAATATTAAAAAGAAGGAAAGGAATTTAAGGAAAGCACCTTAAAGTGTAGGTTATGGTATCCTCATGGAATCAGACAAGAAAATGAGCAATTACATAAAAGCTTGATTAACTTATTGAACAGAATACTACATTTTTTGCTAAGTAAAGATAGAACATGGGATTTGTTGTCCTACAAGATTAAGTAGTTAGTTTGTTTTAATTTTAAACATTTTTAAGTACAAGTTTATGGATACTCACAGTTTCAGTGGAGCAGATATAATTATAAATACTAGAAGTATGTCATTAACCTGAACTTTTGCACCAGGGTCATAGATTACCTATTGGACCTGTTCCCTGTGATATTACAAAGCATTTTAAATTTAATATGACTGACTGCATTTACAAACATGATCATGTCATTCCCTTACATGAGTATGATTAGAAGCTTCGTACTTAAGTCTTCAGGATAAATACCACGACATTATTATTTTAGCATGTAATTTGTGTGTGAGTTTCTAATTTCATGCCCTTAAACTCACAGACAAGCGACTTTGTATTATGAACGTACCGCACCCTATTTTCTGACTTTTTCCTTATTTTATTTTCCTGGCTTTCATAGTTGTTCCTCACCTATGTAGGCCAAAATCTTTTCCAATTTCGATCTTTGCTGTCTTAGTTGCAGCTTTGCTGTAATTTAGCTTTTCTGTTGACTAAGCTACCTCTAGAAAATCTCCTCTACTCTCTTTCTAATGTCCCTAATCAGATGGGATTTGGGTAAGTTCCCATAGTCTACAACCGTTTCCATAACAGAGTACCTACTCACAGTTTAAAAATGCTCGTTCACTTAACAGACTTTGAAATAGTCTATAAACTCTTTGAAGGACAATCATGAGTTTGTCCTATTTTCCTCCTGTTTTAGTCAGTTTCCATTGCTAGCACAAATACATAGGATAACTTACTAAAGAGAAAGGTTTATTTTGGCTCACAGTTTGGATAGTTTCAATTCCTGAATTATTGGCTGCATCTCTTTGGGCCTGGGAAGAAGGAGAACATGAGTGCGGGAGAGAAAAACTTCTTGCTTCATGGCTGGGAAGTGAAAAAGAGGAAGGAGCTAAAATCCATTATTCCCCTTAAAGGACTCACCCGCAAGAACAGAAAAAAACCCACTAACACTGCCTCTCAAGGGCTCCAGTGTCCCCCAGTAGCTCCATCCTTTCAAACGTGGTCCTTCGAGGGCATTTAAGATGCAAAAAAGAACATTAGAGGTAAAATTGTAAAATAGTCAAAATATTGTGCGTAAGTGTAGGTCTATGGATTCTGTAAAATGAAGAATTTAGGATAGGAATATCAGAATGTATTTTCAAAGTGAAAATAATGTATAAGACAGTAATCATAAGGTATGACAAAATGCAGTATAAATCAGAAATAAGAAATATGAAAGAGGAGCGTTCTGAGCAATGGGATTCCACTGAGGCAACAGCACTGGTGACTCGAGATGGAGATGAGACTCCACAGTGAACTGTTCCCTGAAGATCAGTGCAGCAGAGAAAATGATAATGACCTGCAGTGGTCAAAGGAGACACGAATGAAAAGTGTAAATTTATTATTATGCGTTTGATATGTGGATCTTTATGAACAACTCTCTCCTGTATTCTCGTACTTTCCAACAAAAGCATAAGCAAAGTAATGGCCACTGATAGGGAACTATTACGGATTATTTATGGCTCGCTCCTCAAATTCATATGTTAGAACACTAACCCCCATTTTGATGGCATTTGGCCGTGGTGCTATTAGAGGTAATTAGAGAGATGAGGATGAGAAGACAAGTCATGATGGGATTATGGTCCTTGTAATAAAAGGAAGATTTCTGTTTCCTGTGAGTGCAGAGAGAAAAGGTGGCTATATGCAAGCCAGGAAGAGGGTTTTTACCAGTGCTATATCTGCTGTAACCTTGGTCTTGAACTCTGCAGTCTCTAGAACTGTGATATGTAAATCTGTGTTCTTTATACCACCCAGTCTGTTAAAGTAGACTGGTCTGGTGCGTGCAGAAAGATTAACTGCTGTCAGCACAGTGAAACCCAAAGCCTCTGACCCGTTCCTTTTAGAAATGAACCACAAACCGTTGATTGCAAAGCAAAGGAAGTACATGAACTACTAAAGATCATCTGAAATCATTACAATTGTAAGAATAAAACACATGTCTTAAAAATATCTAGGACTCATATCAGATGACTATTCTGAGCTGGATCAAGGCAAGATAGCTGTTCACTGGGCACGGGATGTCACTTGTTTAAATACAGAGACTGAAAAGATGTTAAAATGTAAAGTTCCAACATATTTTGTTTGATAACACAGCAAAATTTCCATATATATAATCTTGGAAATATTATATATATAAATATAATTTTGGAAAAAAACATACAATCTTTGGTTGTATGTATATATATATAATATTGGAAAAATAAAACTGTAATAACACTTAAAGGGTAAATTCACAATGGCATAAAGTTTTTGATGCAGAAGGTAGGACATTTAATGAACAAAAGTTTTTACAAATGTTACAGGTTAAGATTTTACTGCCATAGGGAGACACTGGAAGATTGTCAATGTTACTTCTTGTAGGTACTTTATTCAATGTTATTTCTTGTAGGTACTTTATTCTCTGAGTATGAAAAGTGAATTGAATATGTAAAGTTCAAAGAATCATAATCCAATATTTTAGGTTTATCCACAGATATATTATTTACAGTGATTAATAGCCAACCATGTAATTCTAGGACCCAAGAAAGAAGGGGATATGCCTGAGTTAGAGATGTCTAGTGGCAACTTGTAGTTGTATATGGACATATTGTAATCTAGGAGTAACAGAGCTTGGTTGTTGGAAAAAGGATTGGTTAGAAGCTCATCAAAATGTCTGTAGAATTGAGACCTTTTTAGCCATGTCTTCAAACATGGATCAAGACAACACTCATATGCTTTGGAATATCTGGAATCAGTGCAAAATGTTGCTCTGTTTTCTGATTTTGTCATAGTAATGAATGCCCTGTGTCTCCAATTACAGAGTATCGTGTGAGTGTGTGTGTGTGTGTGTGTGTGTGTGTGTAAAGATGAAAGGATAATATGTTTAACATACTAGATTACCAGTAAGTTATAACATCAGAGTTTTGTCGTTTCTGATCACTTGTATTCATGATGTCCTTGAATGGCATCTGTCTGTTTATTCAACAGAATGCATGTGTATTCATTCTAAAAATAGTTCAAGCTTTATTTTGTGCAAGGTAGACCTTTAGGAAGAAATTTGGATCTAGTCCTTTGTAATTAGAAATAAATTAAATAATATCATATAAGTGTTTAAGTATAAAGCACAATCAAGTAAGTGTCATAGAGAAGGAACTGGTTTTACTATTGGATTTTCAAAATACAATGATTGCTTCCAACAAGAGTCAGTGAATATTTCATGAAAAATAATTTATATGTTGTTTCAAATTTATAGAATTCAGGCTGCCACCTGGGAGGTGGAATTTTTTGAAAATGGCTAATTTTTTTATGATTTAGGGTTTTTTTTAGCTTACTTTACTATATGAAAAATATGCTGGATTAAGAAAAGCCTGTAAAGATGCTTTTGTAAAACTTCAGGAATAATTTCAAAAGGAATTAAAGAGAAAAAGTACTAAAGCGAAAGAAACTAGCACATCTCAGATGTGTTAAGGGAAGAACGTGCAGAATGTAAGATCTCATAAGAGAGGCAATGCAGCAAGGAAACAACCCCATCATAAATGACCAGAATACTAAATAAGGAGAAATTTGATGGACACTGTGTTAGCCAGCCATTTGCTACTATAACAAATACCTGATAAAAATACCCTACAAAGAGGAGCAGTTTATTTTGCCTCACTGACCCAGAAGTTTTGTTCCATGGTCACTTGACTGTCACTCTGGACCTAGGTGAGCACAGTACATTGTGGCATAAGTCTGTGGTAGAATCGTACCTCACCTCATGGTGGCCAGGAAGCAGATGTACGAATGAAATGAAATGAGCATCCGAGGGCTGCTCATGATCCCCTTAAGGGCTGCCCCCAGGGACCGTCTGGTACACACCACCCACTGATACTACAACAGGCTTGGACCCAGCTTTCAACACGTGGGCCTTTGGGAAACAGTCAAGATCCAAACTACAGTAGACGCTATGAATACTTTTCTCACCTTTCACTCCAAATTTTTACTAGGGAATTTTTTTTCTGCAATAGCCTCCAGGAAACTATAAACTGTATAGTTTTTTATTGAAGTTAGAAATCTGAATGAAATTTGAGTATTACTAATCAGAACCTCAAATCTGCTTTACTCACGTAATGTTTACACTCTACTCTGGAATAAATGAAGGAAAAAGAACCAGCCGGTTGCAGTAGCTTCCTGTTTTGCAAGTGTAGCTGTGCTGCATGGGGGTGTGGTCCCTGGCTCCGTGAGTCGGGATTTTGTGCATCGGCAGCAGTAACATGCATGTTTCTTTCCTAAAATGATCTGATCAAGTTTCTGCCTTATGCTTCCAGGCGCTGATGAGTTGCCATTTCAGCTTCAATGGAGGCAAATCAAATTGAGGGAAAGAAAACTGTTTCAGATGCTTTCTCTAAAATCGACACTTCCACTCTTCCAATTATGTTATAAGAAAACTGCCAGATAATTTTTTTCCACTAAAAGCTAATTATTGTTTGTAATGGAACTTTAACTAATATAATAATTCTGATATTGTGGTGCCAGTTTTAGAGAAATGAATATTTAAGTGAGGAGAAGACAAATTTGTACTTGGAATACGGAATATTTTTTAAACGATTAAAGATAAAACATCTCTTATGGTTTGCATCCAGAATGTTCCCCCAAGTTCTCATGCCCTCCTAGGCAGGACTGTTGGAAGGTGATTGAATCATGGGGGCAAATAGCTGACTTACTGTTAGGAGGTGGAGTCAAGTCAGAAGAAGAGGATCACTAAAGCCACGGCCTGGAAAGCTGTATCTCCCTCCCCAGCTCTTCCCTTTTCTCCCTACTTCCTGGCCACCATGACCTAAGCAGCTTTCTTATGCTACATCCCTCAGCCATGCCTTTCTGTGCCGGAGTTCACAGACCACCGACTACAAATGTGAACCAAAACAAACCTGTCCTCCTTCAAGTGTGGATGTTATTATTATGTCTAGACACAACAAAGTGACTGAGACAATGACTATCTTTTGAAAATAGACACAAGACAGGAAATAAAGATCTACGGAATAAATTATATAGAAGTGACATTGACAATGCAGTTAAAATTTAGAATGAGAAAATTAAAAATACAGAGAAAGAACAAAGACTATGGAAACAATTTATTGGGGTTCCACTGGAAACCAAAAGTTGAATTGTTGACATCTCGCTATATTTGCTACAGAATTTTGCACTGCCCCAGGCTAATCAAACAGTAATATCTTTCCTAGGCGGGGTGAACTTACTGTGGTCACATTGAGCCAGAACGCCCAGCTGGACTGAGTTGGTGTGATGCTGGGCGTACGAGATCCACCTGAGGATTGTTGCTGATGCAACATAAAGCAGAGTGGGAGCAGAAGCTAATTGGTGGGCTGTTTCCCAGGAGAAGCTCTGCTGCGGCTGCTTCTCCTGAAGGAGACTCAGCTATTCTCATCGAGGAAGGAGCTCAGGATCTTGCTGTCATCAAGGATGGCTGCTCTTGCTTCGGCAGAGCTCTGGTCTTCATCTTTGCTGCGAGCATCTTATCCTGGTTCCAGTAAAGATTTCTTCAGCTATCATCTGTGGACACAGACGTACATGGGACAGTGCTGTGGGCTCCCAGCTCTTGATAGGATCTTCCGGGTCCCCAATGCCTAGATGGACATTTGGCACTTCCTGCATTTGGCTTGTGGGTGAATATTGTAACTTATAAATGTCCTGTATTAAATCTGCTGTCTTGAAAACCATTGACTGTAGGAAAGCTGACTAAGATACTAGGTAACATTTTCAACTTCATCCTTCTAGACTATTAAGTTGTCAAAATAACCATAGTAATTATTCCATTTGTGGCTACATTGATCCACTTAGCATGATAGTTTTCTTCATGTTTAAAGAGCAAGCAAATAAGGAGTATTTCAATAACCACATGTAAATTATGTTTTTCGATGTGTCTCTGGGGGATTTTGACTGGAGTTATTGTTATTGCTTCTGTTTCACCATCAGAGAAGTGACATCACTACTTTGCATAAATACAATTAAGGAAGCATTATGTGAATGGAATAATGCATTAAAAGCTAATAGTTATCTTTTCTCTTTAAATTTGGTACTTATTAATCATTAGGTTCGGTCATTAGCCAACCTTCTAACCTCTTTACGTCACAGCCAACATTCTTAAACTCTAAAGAAGTGAATATTTTTTACTTTTAAGGAACTGTAAAAAATAGTTCAGATTTCATATTCTAAATTTTCTAAATTTGGGTTCATTTTAGACTTGGGTTCATTTTAGTACTAAAACTTTGTAATTTTAATTAAGGTCATTATATCTCTTTATAAAAAGGACAAATCTAATACTGACATACCATCATTATAAAAATTAAATGAAATAGTTACTGAATACCTGTACATCTACATTATTTATATATGCAATATGTAAAAAAACATTTTAAATGATATAATTTAATAGTTCAACTGTTAATGATCTGTTATGAATGCTTAATAGTTATATCAGCTTTATACATTTACATAATAAAAGTATTAATTAAATATTAAATCATATTTGAACATTCTCTTAAATTGTTATATTTGTATAAACAAATGAATTAACTTATAACATTGTATAAAAAGATCATTCCACATCACTACAATAAAGAGAATGGGTTTTATGGCTATAAATTTTGAAAGTTATAAATGAAAATATAACATTATATACAGTAACTCTATATATTAACAAAAAGCATATTTTCAAGAAAAATATATCAAATAAATAAAATGGATTCAATTTAATTTTTTGAATATTGATTATTGATACTATTCATTTTAGTGAAAGCTTGACTTTCTATTTCTCCTTATTTTTGATATCAGAGGTTGCACCAACCTGCAAATCAATGAATAACTTCAAGATTAGAATGCTTTGTGTTTCTGATAAAGTCATGCTCCGCATAAGGTGTCACTCACCTGCAAGTGGCTAGAGTTTATGAATCAGACTCCTTAATAATCACTCATTTTCATATACGGAAACTGAGGTCTAGAGTTCCTAAATTATTTACAAAGAGTAACAAGCAATTCAGAGGCATCCAAATGAATTACAGCTAGTAAAACACCAGGAGCCTTTCTGAGTTGCGAAGATGCCCTCTAGCAAGTTTCAGTTTCTTCTTTATTTGCTGATAGGAACCATGACACGTGCTGGGTACAGTGTCTCTCACAAGGGTCTCCTTACTCACACCGAGTTTCTGCAAAGTTAGAACTAAAGTTAAAGCCAATCGAACATATTTTGTAATTTGGCCAGGACTGTCTGAAGAACATACATTTCTTTTCTGAAAATACTATTATTTGCATTCTTTCACTCTAAAAAAACACCAATTTGGAAATAAAGTTATAGAATCATCTGATTCATATCCTACACAAATTTGATCTCATCCCTTCTTTGTGATTTTTCAAAAGACTACTCATTCTCAACAAGAAGAAGAAATTCAGCCTTCTGTGATTTTTATATGTGCTATTTGACCCTGGCTATTCCTTCTCCAGTAAACTTGCTATTTTTAATATCTGTCATCTGCATAGAATGTCATTATTCGTAGATACTTTGTTTTTATAAATACCTCCTAAAATTGACCTGTTTTGAGTACATTCTTTTCTATGTTTACAGACTAACTCTGTCTAACATAATATTGGCAGGAATACCTTTCAAATATCTAAGGTACACTTGTATGCTGTTTTTAAAGCTATTATATACATAGAGAAATTTATTGTTGTGTTCATATTTTTCTTCTTGTTGGCTAAATTTTTTATACTAGTTTTAAAGGGGAATCTACTATGGATCTTATTATAACTAAATATATGCCCTTTTATAAGTATATGTTCTTTATTAATGATTGTTAGCATATACTATCATTTATAGCCGTATTATTGCCAGTCGTAAGGGTTGGCAAGATAGATATAACTGGAAAATTCCTAATATTGCAATAATTCATCGAGCTTAACTGGTCTTTGTCTACAATGAATCAATCTTTGCTAGATAATAAAGTATAAGTTCACCCTAAAATTCAAGCCAATCACAAAAGAATTGCAAGCCCTTCGTGCTAGCAGTGAGCGATCAGGGATTATTTCAAGGTTATAATGCACGTATGAACATATATATGTGATTTATTTTGACATATGTATTTAGTTTGTAATAGCACCAAAATACAAAATATTTAATTGTAAATGTTATAGAATATGCCATATCTATATGCTTCAAAGACTAAGAACTGATAAAATAAATGCAGCTAAGAATAAACCAACTGTGTTTATCGATAGAAGCCTATTAGGAAACTTCAAAACACTGAAATATCTAAAACACCTTAAAATGAAGAAAATTTTTAAAAATTAAAATTTAGAAAACTATATTACTTCCGTTCCAAAGTCAAAATAAATCAGTGATAATCAACAGTGTTGTACCAGAGAAATGAAAGAACAAAAATTCAGAAGTAGGCCTACGTATAATATACAGTCAATTTATTTTCAGTAAGTCTCAAAGTAATTTAACATAAAGCAAAACAATTTTCAAAATGGTGCCATGACAATTTAATATGCACTCAAACAATGCTGGAAAAAGAAAAAAAACAAATAATCTTGATTTATGAACAACATTCTGAAATGCAGTGATTCAAAAATATTTAGACAAAAATGGAGAAATATAATAATTATAGTAGAAATGGAAGTGAAGAGTCCTTGTGACCCTGACTGAGATAGAGGCTTTCTTAAACAACAACGAACACATGAAATAAAAATAAATGATCATCTTGGCATTATCAAAATGGGGACTTTTAGCATATGCTGAGAGAGGGGAAAGACAAATTATAGTGTAATAAAATATTTCCTTATCACATTTCAGTTAAAGGACATTTATATGGTATATTTTAAACCTCCAAACTCTATAAAAAGAATCCAAAATATTTGCAAAAGTTTAAACAGCCACTTCATAAAAGATGCCACAATATGACAACAGAATTTAGGAAAATGAAATTTAATATCACAGTGAGACATGGCCATTTGTCTATCTAAAAGAAAGAAAGAAAGAGAGAAAGAAAGCAAGAAAGGGAAGGAGGGAGGAAGGAAGGAAGGAAGGAAGAAGATGAAGGAAAGAAATAAAAGATAAAAGGTCTGGAAGGTATAACTGGACATGTTATATGTGTCAGCTGTCTCCTAGGAGTGAAAATTGTTGCAAATGTTTGGGACAAGAGATTATCCAAACTATTATAAAAAATTTAAAAATTATATTTGCTACCTAACTAGGTAATCCATACCAAATAATTATCAATGAAATGCAAAAGTCACTTTTCTGACAGAAACACCTATGAACATTTATAGGCACATGGAAGTTTATAGTTGCTTTATTCTTAATTGCTACCAACTCTCAAAAATTCAAATTTCCATTGAAAGTTCATTAGCCATGCTATGGTACACCACTGTAGTGCGGTAATATTCAAGAATAAAAATAATATGTTATTGGCACTCTCAACAATATAGACAAATCTTATTTATATTATGTTCAGTGAAAGAAAACAGACACGAAAAGGCATGTACTCTATGATTCTATTCATATACACTGTGCAGAAAAAGGGAAATCAGTGGGTACAAGAAACAACAGTGGTTGCTGGAGGAGCTGACCTTAAATGGGTAGATGATAAGCATTTAGGATTATGGAACTGTTTGGTGTCATGATTATTTAAGTAGTACTTTATCTGAGCTAACAGAATTGTTTCCTAAAAATAGCAAATATTTCTATACATAAATCACACCTTAGGAATAAATGAAAAAAATGAGAAAATATTAGTGAATTCAAATTTCTGAATTGTATTTCAGTAGAAAAAATAGCTCCATGAATAATAATCAATGGGATTGATTATCAGAGCTTCCTGAAATGTAAAAATAAAATCTCTTAGAATAATGGCCTAAAAATGAAAATATAGCTACAACGGACAATGAATTTGTAAATGGAATTTGTTATAAAGGCTTATGCTCAGAATACAAAAACAATTTAAAATTAACTTTGGATAAAACCATAGCAATACTTAGCCAAATAATAAATCAGAAGCAGTATAGCTAGGGCAAAAATATTTTAAATAGCATTAATCATAAAGAATACAAATTATAACCACAATAACCTCCTACTATATATCCAGTGGAATAGTTAAAGTAATAAAATGTACTACTGACACATTCCTGGAAGAAATACAAATTGCGCAAATAACTTTTTTAAAGGTTTGGCAATTTCGATAGTTTTCTACAACAGGATAGAATTTTATCCACGTCAGCTGTCCCATTCTGAGAATTTTTTTTCAAACTAAACATAAATATGCACATATACCCATGCTCTATTTTATGCAGAAATTCTTAGTAATCAAATTCACAATTACCAAGACTCAAAATAAGCCAAATGTCCAATGGCTAAGGAAATTGCGCTATATTCATATAATCAAATATTACTATATAATTAAGAAGATGACCTACATAGATGGCCAAAAAAAAAAATTGACTAGGGCTGGGGATTTAGCTCAGTGATTAGAGTGCTTGCCTTGCAAGCACAAGGGCCTGAGTTCGATCCCCGGCACCACAAAAAATAAAAAAAAAAATAAAAAAAAAAATTGACTATTCCTGCCAGGAGTAGTGGTGCATGTCTATAATCCCAGCACTTGGGGGGTCTGAGCAGGAGGATTTCAGTGTGTTCAATGCCAGTCTGGGCTACGCAGTGAGTTTATGCTCAACTTGAACTACACAAAAAGATATTTTCTCCAAAAATAAAAATAAAGCATAGAAAATTCTCAAAAACATTATGCTAGGTAAAGGAAGCCGGATGCATCCCATATATTTGCCCAAATGAGTCTGACTCTATTAGTCAATGGTGAAATTCTAGCCAATGACAGGTGACACAAAAAATACAAGTGACTTCCAGAAGCTCAGTATGGGAAAACTGTGACATCATAAGGGTCACGAGGGCATGTGCTTTGGGTAAAACATTCTTATGACTCCTTCTGGTTCTCTACAGTACCAGCTGGGTTTGTCAAAGCTCACCAAACTGTAAACTCAAATGTTTGAATTGTATGTAGCATTCATTTAATAGAAGTCCGCTATTGTGTAGGTACTCAAAAGGAATGGGATGCCATTTTGATGACAACAAAAACTGGTATAAAAGAAAAATCATACTTGATCAAAGGACTAGGCGGTATGAGAGAGGCAAGCTATGCTATCTCCAGCAGAAAAATCAGCAGCTGAGGGATAATGGGAAGAATTCTGAACAGTAATAATTCACTTAGCTTAACTAGTCACATCTATCTACTTGCCCCAGTTAATAGAGTGACATATAATCAAGGCTGGCTGCAACACTGGTGTAATTCACGAAATTTGAAATATTTTTTTCTGTCCTCAACTTGATCCCAGCAACTCTCCATTTAAACTTTGATAAAATCAAATTTATTATCTCTCAGAATTGACTACAGCAATGAATTTTGAAAGTAAATTTAAAAAAAAAATGAACTTACATTTATTAAAGTTGCTATCCAGCTCCAAAATAGCACTACATTTAGTTATTTTGTGGGACTTTAATGTTCTCCTAGCTATAGGCATCGGACATATGAAAATCTTACTCATTTCAACTTCCATTGTTCTTCTCCACATAATGTACCATATTGAGAATAAAGTTTTAAGATAAGCAAGGAAGCCAAAAAGAGGAGGAGGGACCCTAAGAAAGAAAACAATCTGTGGTAGTATACCTAAAATATCTGGTTACACTAGCTAGATGTTTTAAACAACAGATATATTGAGAGACTTACACTAACCATGGAAAGAGTGAACAGATAAGAGGTTTTCATCTGATGAATACAAATACATTTACAAATTTTATCTGTTTTTAACTCTTAAAAAAACAACAACTGCTGACAATAATTATGGGCACACTTTATAAAGATGAGTCAAAGAAAGTTTGCCTGAAAGGATTTAATTTGTAAGGCAAATGATGAGAAAAGGTAGCAAATCCCAGCAATGTAGAGACAAGACTTCTTGGTGGAGGAGAAATCATGCTCAAGTTTCATGAGTACAGAAGAGGGCCAAGACACTACAGGAACAGAGGTTAGGGGGGCGCAAGAGACACTGTGAGGGCTTGGTCTTAGCCACAGAAGTTATGGTCATAATTTGTACGTATTTTGTTTTACAAGGAATGGGAAATAGTGAACGGTAGAACTGGACAGTGACCCAATTGCATTTACCTTTCACAAATCACCACTGTTGTTGCCACAGGAAAGCGTTACCTACTACATTAGTGCAACATAGCTGCCCAAGGGGTGTAGTCCAAATCCAAACCTTGGTTTCTGCGCTTGCTGAACACGGTGCACACTGACCTCATATGGGAAAGTCCCATTATGATTGCAGATAATAAATACTTCAAAACAGTTTAACTTCCATCTAAAATCAACATGCTTTTAAAGGTTAAAGATACCGTAGGGAATGTTTCTCAATTGCTGTTTTTCCATCAAATACTTTATCTAGAAATACAAAGTCAAACTGTAGAAATAATATGAAACAATCCTGGCTTTTTTATTGCAACAGAGCTGAATTTCATTTTGATCTGCAATATGCCTCATTTGGCCTCTAGCTTTCGTGCTAATTCTTTCTTAGTTAATTTAAGTCAGAGTATTAGTTGAGTGTATAGGTGATGGCCACTTTGGGGAGGGAATGGTGTATGAATACAAACTCTTCCTGATTGAATTGTAGTTACAAGGCTAGAATTTAATTTTGTGAAATATATAAATGTCAAGTTAACATTTCCAGCACTTTAGATCCAAACATTCTGATGTAACACAAAGTGACTTTTAATTTACAGTTAATTTCATTTTCGTATTATATTAAAGATAGTTACTATCACAAGAACGCCTGTATTTATTTTTTGTAGGAAAGTTTTTATTTTTACTAAAATAACCATCTAAGATGTAACTATAAAAATTTGAGCAAATATTTCCAATATTGAAATGAAAGAAAAGTTTATAAAATTGTATTTCCTGGTAGGGTTAAACTTTCATGAAATATATTACATAAAACTTCTTATCATTTGTCTCCACTATAAGGTAGATAATACCATTATTATTATTAGTTCTGTGCATGTTACTAATAGAGAGTAGATGATGTTTGTTTTGAGGAACTGGTACATGCACAGAGCATATCTTGCTCATTCTCAATCCCTTTATCTTCTCCCTCTTTCCTATGCCCTTCCTCTGATTCTCTTCATCGTTTCCAAAAGTCCACCTTCTAGTTTCATGTCATCGCTCTGTTTAGTATTATTCGTGTATTTATATTTTAGGTTTCTGACATAAAAGAAAACATATTTCATTCTCTGAGTCTGACTTATTTCACTAAACATGACGGTATCCAGTTCTGTCAACTTCCCTGCAAATGCCATAACTTTATTCTTCTTTTCAGCTAAATAATGTTTCATTGCATATTTACATTACATTTTCTCTAGCTATCCATCTGTGGGTATGCTGCTGCTTACACAGCATAGTTATTTTGAATTGTGCCACTATACACACAATTATGAACTTATCAATATAATATGCTGTCAATAATTCTTTGGGGAATATACCAGAAGCTCTATAGCTAGATCAAATGATATTTCTTTTTTTTTTTAGTTTTTTGAGGAAACTCCATACTAATTTCCATAAAATTTGGACTAGTTGACATTTCCACAAACTGTGCAGTAGAGTTCCATTTACTCTGCATTCTAACCATCATTCATTGTACTTTGATTTGATTTGTTTTGTTTTTTATTCTTGCTTTTTTTTTGTATTATTGATTATAACCATTCTGTTCTGGCTAGGATAAGGTAAAATCTCTAAGTAGTTTTCATTTGTATTTCTCTAATGACTAATGGGGTCAAACATGTGTTTATGTACCTATTGGCCTATTTCTCTTTTGAGAAGTGTTTATTCAGTTAAATTGCACATTTTGACTGGGTTGTTTGTTTGGAGGGAATTAATTTTCAAATTCTTTATACTTTCTAGGAGTTACTCGTTTGTCGGTAGCGTAGCTGGCAAGGAGTTTTCCCAGTTCTCTAGAACTGGAAATGTCTTTTCACTCAGGTAATTGCTTTCTTTGCTATGCAGAAGCTTTTAATCTGATATAATTTCTTTTTTTTTATTCTTGATATTATATCCCATGCTATTGGAGTTCTATTCAGAAAGTCTTTACCTGTGTGTATGGTTTTGAATGTTTCTCTTATGCTATCTCCTAGCAGTTTTAAAGTTTCTGGTTTTATGGCTAGGTTTTTCATCCATTTTCAATTAACTTTGCTACAGGGTGAGAGACAGGGATCTGATTTCAATCTTCTGCATATGGATGTCCTGCTTTTCCAGAACATTTGTTAAGAGGCTGTCTTTTCTCCAGTGCGTGCTTTCTGGTTTGTCAAAAGTCAGACTGCTATGGGGCTCGGGCTTATTTCTGTGCATTGTTTTATTTCATTGGTCTGTGTGCCCAGTTTTGTGCTAGGATCATACTGTTCTTTTCACAATGAATTCTGAAGCATTCCTTTCTTCTCCATTTCATAGAAAATCTTGAGAAGGATTGATGTCATCTCTATTCTAAACATTTGATAAAATTTAACAGTAGTAAACCTGCCAGGTCCTGGGTCTTTTTTAGGTGGTAGAGTATTTATTACCACATCATTGTCATTATTTGCTCTTGATCTGTTTAGATGTTTTATATAAACTTGGTTCAATTTTGGTATGTCATATGTGTTTATAAATGTATCCATTTCTAGATTCTCTGACTTGTAGGAATATAAGTTTTCAAAATAATTGTTAATATTTGTTCGGACTTCAGCAGTATATGTTGTAATTTCACCTTTCATCTCTAATTTATTAATTTGGCCTCTCTCTATTTCTTTCCGTAATTTTGCCAAAGGGTTTATCAGTCTTGGTTATCTTCCAAAAAAAGCAGCCCCTGTATTCAGTGGTCCTTATTTTTAGTCCCAGTTTCATTAATTTCTACTCTCATCTTTATTATTTCTTTCCTTCTACTGGTATGTTCTTGTTTTTATAAGACCTTGACGTGCATCATTAGGTTATTGATGTGGGATTTTTACTCGTAGCTATAACTTTTCCTTTTAGAACTGCTACCACATATACAGACACAGTGTGTTTCCTTTATCATTTTACTTATTCTAGTAATTTAAAAATGTATCCCTCGATTTCTTCCATGGCCTGTTGATCATTCCATAGTGTGTTACTCAGTTTGTGATTGTTTGCATGGTTTTTCTGGTTCCTTCATTGTTGATTTCTAGTTTCATTCAATTTTAATACGATATGATGCACCAGATTATTTCAATTCTTTCATATTTGTTGAAACTTATTCTATGACCTTAAATATGATCAATTTTGGAGAAAGATTAGTGGGCTGCTGAAAAGAATTTGTATTCTGGTTTAGCTAAAGGAAAATCCTGTAGAACTATGTTAACCCCATGTGATCTACAGTATAGTTTAATGCTGATGTTACTTTCTTTGGAGAGGTTACCCATTTATTTGTAAAAGTGGGCTACTGAAGACCCATACTATGATTGTATTGGCATCTATCGATCTTTTTATGTTGTCATGTCTGTTTAATGTGTGATTGTGCTAAAGTTTGCTGCATATAGCTTTAAAATTTTTATCTCTTCTTGGTATATTTTTCCCTGCACCAATTTGTAATGATCTTCTCTGTTATCTTCTCAAAAATTTCCTTTTGATGGTTACATTATCAGATATGATTATAGCTACATCTGCTTGCTTTTGAGATCTAGCTACTAGAAGAATCATTTTCTATTCCTTCACTTGGAGTCTGTGCATTTCTTTTCAGATTACATTTGTTTTTCAGTAAAAATGTCAGTGGTGTGATGGTTTGAAATCAAAATGTCTCCCAAAATTTGTATGTGAGTGGAAAGCAATTGGATTGTGGGACACTATGGTCATCAATAGATTCATGCATTGATGAGTTCATTAGCTAAGTGTGTTGTGAAGAGCTGGAGCCTGGTTGGAGCTGGGTCTTTGGATAGGGAATATCCTTGTCCCTTGTTCCTCGTCTCCCTCTCTTCTTCCTGAATGCCATGAATTGAGGACCTTTTCCTCTGCCTTGCCTCTCTGCTATCCTGGTTTTGGACTGAAGCTGCCCAGCCATGGACTGAAACCATGAACTACAATAAACCTCTTTATATTGTCTTGGTAGATGGTACTGAGTCCAGTAACAGAAAGGGAAATAAGATAAATGGGTCTTGATTTCTATCTTACCTGCCAATCTGTGTCTTTTAATTGGCAAGTTAAAACCATTTATATTTAGTGTTATTATTAAAAGATATGTGCCAATTTCTGTCATTTTATTGCTTTATTTTTTTCTTCTTTTTTTATCTCTTTTATCAACTTTGTCAATGAAATTTAGTCTTTCCTTTGGTCTTGTGGTTAGTGTTGGATTCTTCATCTATGTTTAGGATTCCTTAAGGTTTTTTTTCAATTCTGACTTGCTCATCATGAATTTCTCTAGTTTATGCTTATCATAGATCTTTTTTTTTCTTCTTCAATTTTGAAGATAACCTTGAAGAATATAGTAATCAGGTTGGTAATTATTTTCTTTAGGTGGACGAAATACATTGTTCAAACCCTTTGGACCTTTAAGCATTTCATTGAAAAATCTGATGTTATTCTGAGGAGATTGCTCTTAAAAATGATTTGACACTTCTTCTCAGTATCAGCTTTTAACAGTGTATGTCCTGAAGTTTTGACAAATTGACTATGGTATGTCATGGAGAGATTCTGTTCTGTTTTTGTGTATTTGGTATTCTAAATGCCTCCAATTGCTGGGTATCAATTCTTTACCAGGTTTGAGAAAAAAAAAAATTGCCATCATTTCATTTAATACATTTTCTCTGCCATTAACTTCTACTTCTACACCCTCTTTAATAATGAAAATTGTTTGTTTTTTTATTATTATTTTCTAAATGTTTTGTTATATTCATCTTGTTTTAAAATCTTATTATCTTTTCTTGTGAATCATCTTTCATACTGCCAAAAATTTCATTTAAATCGTTTGAGTTAGTAAGGTTTTAATTTATAGGAATTCTGATTTATTTTTACAACATCTATCTCTTTACTGAAATTGTCTTTCATGTCCTACCTCATTTTCCCTAATTCCTTTATCTGTTTATTTGTATCTTACTTGAGCTCACTGATAAAGTTTATGACTTGGTTCATTCAGGTTCTTCTTTGTCTTTCATTTCATTGATCATCTTAGTTATCAATTTTTTAATATTCTTTGTCTGAGGTTTCATCTACTTTCATGGTAGTGGGATCACCTTTTGAGGAGTTATGATCTTTGGAGGCATCTTGTTGCTTTGTTGTTTCATTAGTCTTGTGTTTTTGTGTTGAAGTTTGCTGATCAATCGTAGAGTATGCTTCTTCTCTTGTCATCTGTAGGGGGTGGGGCTTCTTAGTAAACATCTGAGTCTTCCTGAGGTGTCCTGGACTGTGGGTGTGTTTCCATGTAAAAGTTACCACTCAGTCTGTTCTGGATGCTAGCACGACTTGGAGAAGAGAGAATACTAGTAACAGCAAAAACTAAATGCCCAGACTTATATTACCAAATAACTAATAACTTATTTAAAAGATTTCCACAATTATCTTAACACAAAAAGACAGAGATTAATAAAATATAATATTCTAGATAAAGTAAATATTAATTATATTCAGATTAATATATACACACATGAGGGAAAATTGGAAACAGAAAGAACAAGAAAAAGGGAGAAAGACTGGAGAGACAGAAGAGGGATGTGAAGAGAAGTAAAGAAAGCATCGAAAGGAAGGGAATATAAATAGAGGTGGGTGAAAAGATGAGATTGCTTTCAATTGTTGAATTTTCAGGCAAAAAAGTGATCTTTTTTGGAGCAACAACAGTGTGGAAATATGTGACAATACAGCATAGAACACTATAGAAGCAAGAGCAGAAAACCAATCAATACAGTTATACCAATATTTACATATCTAAGATCAATTCTAACATGAAGAACCATAATGCCAACAGATAAAGGATAAAAAAGGGCAATTTTTCTGCTCTGTTATTTAAGTTGAATATCCCAGGGTTGGCAGCATTGCTGTTTCTAGACTGCTATGTTTTATTTTCTCAGGACTGTGGCCAATGGGGCTCCAATGGGTCTCAGCCCCAAGCTGACCTGAGACCATGTTCCCTGCACCATGCCAGCAATTTCTCTCTTTCCCGAGGCCAGTGGGTCCCAGATCCACGACCCTCTGACTCTCTGTGTTGTGGCTCTTTCCTTGCTCAGTACTGGTGAGCTGCTGGTCTGAGGCTGGACTCTCCAGGCTGTCTGGCAAGGCCCAAGGGCTTTTCATTTCAAGCTCCACTGGATCCTACTGAGTTTCTCTCGACCTCCAGTTCCCACAGTGCTTGGAGTCATCCACTCTGCCTCCTTTTGCCCTGGCATTTGGCATTTTCAGGCACACTGCAACGACCCTCTATATGTCTCCCTGTCTTCCTGCTCCCTCAGGGCCCAGGACCAGTGAGGTTTTCCCTGGTGAATATTTCAGACTCAGCCTGTGTCTGTGAGTGACCACATGGCCCTATGGGTACTGAGGGCAATGGGGGTTATTCTGTCTGCTATAGTAGCTGGCCTCTGGCTGTTTCTCCTAGAGAACTTTGTACTTTCACACTTGGTGCACTCCCCAAACCTGTGCTGCAGACATAGCCCCAGGGTAGGGTGGCAGTTCCCTTCTTATTCTGGCCACCCTTACCTCTGAATTTCACCTGTAGCTAACTCCTTCAGGGTGTGTTGCAGTGGTCAGTCTCCCCACCACCACATGCAGACGCATCATGCTGACTCGGGTGAACATTTCCCTGCAAGCCCTGAATGCTATCGTCTCTAGTCCACCACGCTAAATCTCTGGTATTATAATTTTGCCTAATAAAAATGGGGCATCTACATATCATGTGAAGCAAAATTCTTGTTCAATGATTAGTATTTTATTTTATTTATAGATAAAAATTAATTATTCTTCACTAAATATATTTGCCAAAATGTGATTCTTTGATGTGGAAGCAAAATACTTAACAGTAACAAATTTCTCAGGATGGAATAGTATCAGCATGAATATTAACTTCATCAAAAATGAATTTATTTTTATTGGTTGTGCATAGTGGTACATGCCTGTAATCTCAGAACTCACAAGATTGAGGCAGGAAACTTACTGTTTTAAGGCTGAGCCAGCATAGAGTATAACCTTGTCTCAAAATATTTAAAGAAATGAATTTACTAATTTCAACCTGTTCTGAGCATATGAAAATAATGAGTGCCTCATTACATATGTAAAAGATAACTGATCTTTCATCATCTTTATATCCCCTGATAGTCATACATATATCATCACCAAAAAAGTTGAAAAATCATTTCTCCATAATTGTCTAGTGATTTTATTTAACTAGATGCTACATTTCATTAATCTTTTCAGTAACTGAGTTCATTCTTTTCTTCAGTTCTTGTATTATCTGGAAGTAAAGATGTCTGGTCCATTTTGTGGTCATTTTAACTTGTTTCCCCTTATAAAAATTATTGTGGAAACATGTCCTGAAGCTAACTTATCGCATTACAAATTATAAAATTCACACTCACCTTCTGTGAATGTGGTAGTGTGTGATGTATGCATGCATACACTTAAGATACAAATATATACTCCCCACACATTTTTTGCTAAGGGGATACAGTTAATTATCTTCATTTTAATTTATCATGCTGAAATTATATTCTCTCAAAACTTCATATAGCACAACTCTTCTCAAATCCACCATCTGTAAAATCAGCATACTACAATACAAATATAGCCAAGTGTTAAGCATAAAAAGAAAATAATAATAAAATACATAGATTTACAACGTTTTAGATACTAAAGAAGAAGATTGTAGAGTATGTACAAAACTGGAAATGATGTAGTCTTTACTCAAATTTTAACTAACAGCCCATGACCAAGAAATAATAATTATAAAGAACAAAAATATTTAAGGACAAAATTTCCTATAAATTAAACTTTTTGGAATGGATTTTCTCTTAAAGTTTTGTTCTACGAACAGTTAGTGTGTCCTGAATAAATAGATGTTGCAATATTGTAATAGTAAACGTTATTATAACCCAGCATGAACAATGTATCTAACAGTATACCTTGATTTAGTATCATTGTCATATATGTTTTATATGGTTTTTTTTGGGGGGGACTTGTTAGTTTGACTGGTAATCTGTATGTATGATAATTAAATTTATAAGGACTATTTACAAAACTAATAAATGTTTCTGATCCTGGCAAAATAAAGTGGGGGTGGAGGGACAGGGGAAAAATAATTGAGATGTTTATGTACATGTACCAATTCCCTATAATGAATTTAATCATTATGTACTGCAAACATGTAGTAATAAAATTAGAAGTTTTTTTAAAATGGTGTTGAAGTAAGTATACTTTGTTTGACCAGTGTACTGATAAATTTGAATGCTAAGAATAGAAGCATATAATTGAATACATTCAATAAGCACTAGAAGTAGTTAATTTTTCTAGTGAGTAGTCAAATAAGGCTGTAAACGAATAACATAATAAAGTTTTAATGTAGCAAAATTTCATAAGATTTTATTAAAACTAAGAATTGTAAAGAATCTAGAATTTTAATTGTATCCAAAGTTTTCTTGATTATTATTTTTAAATTTAATATCAACTTGCTACCTCTACTAAATACCTCTTGCATTTAAACTGTGATTAATCTGTTTTGTTAACGACTTCAACACTTTTCATTCTGTTTTCTGTGCCTATTTGTACACATATTTTATATGTAGTATGTAATGTTTACATTTTCAAAATGTGCATTTGTCATTTTTGTAAACCAATGTAAATCTAAAGAAATCTAAGATAATACATTATGGTAATGTGATCCACATCATTGCTTGTATGGCATCATCTCCTCAAATAGAGTCAGAACCATTTGGAATGGCAGCCATACAAAAACATCCCAAAGGCCGATACCTAGTTACCATTCCTTTTCTTTCCTGACTGTAGAGAGCACCTTCTGTAGAAACAGGACATTAAAAACACCTCTGTAAAGAAACTATTTAGGTTGGGTCTTTGTGAAGGCAGCTGAGGGCATTATGAACAATTATTGTGAAAGGAAAACTATGTGATATGCCAAGACATTATTAATAATGAATCATTCCAAATAATTAAACGTTTTAAATTTTCTTAACTTCATTACAGTTTTCACAGGGTTTTTGATATTACTTTTCCTTGATTAATCCCAGTAGGAAGAGCCGTTATGTTAGCTGCATGCAGTATAGAGCGTGTCTGTCATCACAGCTGCTTGGAAGGCAGGAAAATCAGTAGTTTTCAGCCAGCCCAGGAAACAGAGCAAGACCCTGTCTCAAAAAAAAAAAAAAATTAAAAATATATGGACCTATATTTCAGTGGTATAATTCTCCATAAGCAGATAAATATATATTTAACTTATAGAGATGATCTCTGTTATGGAAAAAAAAAAATAAATGGTTAAGAAAAAAGCTGTGAGTGAGTCTTTCCAGACTGACATGTGAAAAGAGTGAAGGACCAAAAACGTCTGCGTGACCACCAAAGGCAAGAGTGTCACGATGGTGCGGATTCGCCGACTTTTAAGATTAGTGTGAAGTCGGACATCAGAGCAGGAAAGCGGCAGAGCCAAGAAGCAGAGAAACAGTAACGACAGGCCTGGTGAGGAGAGGCCACAAAAGGATTTATGCATGATTGTATCATACTTAAGGCTATTTTTTCAAATATTGTTTCATACTCATTTATGAAAGAGATTTATTAGTCAGGCATGTAAGATCAGAAATAGAATAGTCTACAACGGCCATCTGTATGCTGGAGAAGACCCAGCAGATGCTCAGTCCAACAACATAAACCTCTGAGCAAGGGGGATCAAAGACCCAGCACCAGTCAAAGACTGGAGACCACTGACCTCGCTGGAAATCACTGGTGTGGGCCTGTCAAAAGGCTGAAGAACGTGGGATGTGATGCAAACGATGCCCTAATCAAGCAGAAGGAAAGCTTTCCAAAAATGCCAACTTCCTCCTTCTTCCTCTTTTCATTCTACATGGGCTCCAATACCATGGATTGTTCTACTTGTAATCACTGCTGGTCCTCCATCCTCAATTTGCTGGATGACGTGTCAATCATCTTTAGAAAACACCCCCTCTGACACATCCGGGAGTGTGCTTTACTAACCTGCTAAGGTGTCTCCTCATCTAGTCAAGGTGAGAGACGAGTTGCGGATCAAGCAAATGGATTTATTTCAAAATTTGGAAGCCATAATCATATTTATGACATTTGAAACTCTAGGCTGGATGAAATCAGCCTAGAATTGATGACAGGTCAAATGAGTACAAATCCTGATTGCTCCTGGAAACATCTGGGGTATAATTCATCATACTAATGCTTGACCCTATACTGATTCTGCTGACCTGTGGATAGAACATAAACATTTGCAGTTTTTAAACCACAGAAATTTCTGAGATGTAGCCACTGTCATAGGGAGAAACTCACTGGTTAGATGGAAGAGAAAGGTGATTTTAAAATTGAACCCTGAAGTAGTCCCACAGAGAGACAAAAAGTAACAATCAAGCACAAGAGATTATGAAATAGCTCTCAGGGAGAGAAGAAGATGGGGTTCAAATTATGTTCACTTGGTGATAAGAAATGTATTTGAAGGAAAGAAGGATTATCTTTCTCAAGTGTCTGAGAACCGAGCAGCTGGAAAGTTTACATTCTAGGGACAGAGACAAGAAGGAACAGAAAACGTCCATGCCATGTGGTCCACGAGAGGCACAGATGCTAACACAGTACAGGACCCTCCTCGGCCCGAGCAAGCAGCAGACAATGAAGGAGACGGGGGCTGATCAACTGGGAAACCAAGGTCATTAGTGGGCTCTGGGAAACTTTCTAGGAGGAGGGAATTTTCAGGCAGAGATAGGGCAAAGTAGTTCTAGGAACTGAAAGCAACTCATAATTTCTATAGAGTAGCAAAAGATGAGGTGACAAAGAATAAAATTATAAATTCTGAAATCCTTGATATTCTAGGAAATCAAGATGTTAGGATTTATCACAGCATAATCCAGAGACACTAAAAGACCAATTCTTTTCTTAAATCAAAGTACCATTGAATAAATGTTTAAAAATGCATACTAAAATGTAAAAATATCAGTTATCTTTTTCAATGTTTCTCATGTATTTACATACTGAATCATATATTTTATAATGTTTTTCATTGTTTTCTAATTACTCCATGAAAATCTCTTCACAGTTAAACATCATCTCACTACAGTTTTAATTTGCATTCACTTGATTAATTTTGACCTTATACATCTCTTCAGTTGTTTAATGGGCAATCGGATTACTTTGGTGAATTAACTGTCCAGATTTCTTGCATATTTATCTTCTGTAAAGTATGCTTCATACATGAATCTTTTGCTTGACAAATACAATTTACCATCATCTAGTATACTATTTTACTTCTGGTTTTGTTTTTTTTAAAAATCATTATCTCTATATACATAGACAATATATAAGAGATTGAAAATAGATATTGTATTATAAATATATGTAAAGAGACAGATAAAATCTCCATGATTTTAAAAGTCTTTCTCTTTTCTCCAGACTTCGGCCGAGAGCTGCCTCGCCTAAGATCCCAGGAACCCGTTCACAGCAGTGACCGGCAGCTGCTAGTATATAAAATGCAGCTGCGGATTTAGCTCAGTGGTAGAGCGCTTGTCTGACAAGAACAAGACCCCGAGTTCATCCCTACCACCAAAAAAAAAAAAAAAAAAAAAAAAAAAAAAATGCAGGTCGTCTGCCCTGACAGTGTGACACCCTGATGAGCCGCCGCTGCTGTGGAACTGCACTTCTTTTCCTGGAGTAGCATCTGCTCTCTTCAGTCACCTCAAGCCCTGATTCTGAGAACACCCAAATAAACTGCCTGAACACGGATCTCCTTCTGATTCTGTCCCTTCAAGAAATCGCCTCCAGGGTCTGTCTCCCAAAACTCCAATTTAAAATGTTTGTATTTCTCAGCAGGACTTTATAGAAATTGTTATTTTTCATTTAGCACACCTTTAAGGCACACATTACGGTAATTCAATGCATGTATAAAATGTGTAATCATCAAGTCCAGGGAAGAAGTGTTTCCATGTCTTAATCACATTTCCAATCAGTAATTACTCATATGGGTAGTTTCATATTCTTCTAGTCATTTTGAATTACCTCATAGCTTGTTTTGCCCAGTATTTATCTTATTGCATGTGTTAGATAAGAAATAAGGGCGATTCTGTGTTTTTCATGTTCTTTATGCCACTTTTTTCACATTATAAATTGGACATATTTCATTTCTTGTTTCTAGACATCCGAGTCTCTTATTGATTTTGGCATACATTCTCCACAGTTACTGGTATTGTTTGTCTGTGGCAGAGTGCACTAACATAAGCCCACAGTGATAAGTTTGTAACAATTCATGAGGGTGAGTGCTTGGAAATTTTCATCTAATGATCTATGGAAAAGAATGGAGATGAATATTTCTTATTGCAATTTCATTGAAATTGTACATTAATTTGGTGAGAACTGATTAAACACATTTTTAGAGAAATTTTATATTTCTCAGCAGAGATATGCATTGCATAAACATTTACGCAGGTTTTTGAAGATATCGCCAAAATGCATGGTTTTTGAAATATGAGTTTGTACATGTCTGGTTGAGTTTATTTCTAAATAGTTTATTGTTCTTCTTATTGTTATTATTATTGTTCTTAATATTAATATGTAAGAAACCTACTTAATTACAGTCAATTCTTGAAGGTGGGTCATTGAGCACATTTTATTCCTTCAAAATACATTTTAGCTGTTAATCTTGGAGTTTCATGGTAGATTAGTTTAGTTTTACTAAGCTATCAGATATTTTCACCACTCAAATATTTTCCACTGAGATATTTTCATCAAAACAAAGCATAAAATAGCAGCTCAAGAAATTCATGAATAAATGTATTAGTAGTAACAATTTTAATTTTCTGAAACATGATTTTATGGTTTTTTTCATTATATTAGATACCACTTCCATTACATTTTTATTTAATTATATTGTTAAATAAGGCAAAGAAATGTGTTTCATCTTTAAATAGTAATGCTTCTAGTTTTATATCTGTAAGTGTGATGGGTTTTGAGGTAAATTTGTAACATCTTTATCCTGTGAAGAGTATCCTTACATTCATTTAATAAAGTTTTTGAAAAAAATACTAGGATTGAATGCCTTCGTTTGTATTTACTTCTACATTTTTACCCATTTGAGTAGTTGGGTGGCTTCATACCTTCTGCACATCAATCACTATTTGTTTTCCTCACGTTCCATTTGATGATATTTTCTTCAGATTTTTTTGTTTTATTGTTCACAAGCAGGAGCGGTCTGGACATGAAGGTATGTATTTTAGGTTTTGGCAAATCAGCTTTCCAAAAGCGAGTGGCGTATTAAATTGAAAGGTGACAGAGAGAAAATAGAAAGATTCTGCGATTCCAGCTCACAGCCATGGTGAGGTTCAGAGCTGGGCGCGAGCTGAGGCCATGACCGTTTCCGCGAGGCACCCTATCAGAAGTGAGCCTCAGAACACGCTCACGCTGCTAATTTGTGGCACTGTGTGGGTTGCTCACAAACATAACCAACTCCTCTTTAATTTTACCAGTCTAATTTTGGTATATTCACCCAAAATGTTGGTAAAACTAATTCCCACACATTCTATAGATGACATAATTAATGACTTATTTTCTTAATCTATAAATTTAATTTTGTGTTGGCATCATGTAAATCTAAAAATCAGAAATTAACATGGCTGTGGTTAACTTTTCAATATGTCTAATTTTCTCATTTAAAAATATAGCTTTTTATTTCATGAAACACTCTGCCATTTTATTAGTTTTTAAACCCATGTGAATTCACATTGAAAGAACATTTTGTACTCGCTTCTTCATTGTACATTATTATGAAAATTAAATTCTTTTTTGTTAAAATGTATTTAGAGAGAATGAATTGTATAAAATGTGCCCTCTATAAACTATTTTTCAAAACAAATTGATAATCTCCCATTACAATAATCTGTTAGTTTTTGATACTTTTTCATTACATAAATGCAGTGAAAGGTGAAGCTGCCATTTCTATAGGGTTTTTTTGTAATTAAGCATAATTTCCAATATCGACTTGTCTACATTACAAAACTTAAGCATTTGAAGCTTATTTTCCGTAATTTTGTACTTATAATTCCAGGAGACAGACCAAATAAAATGTAACTTACTTGGGACATGATAGGTTAATTTCAACATATGATATATTAGTCTGGATCTAAAATATAATGTTAGTAAAGTAAACATAATATTGACTTATGTCACATTTAATGGGTTTGTGGTACATCAGATAATACCAGGAAAACATAATTTGCATGATGGTTCACTTGGAATGAAAAAAAAAGTATTTATGTATTTAATAGCATTGACAGTATGCCCAGATTGTTGTTCTTATGAAAATTACTTTTGCCTATGTAAATTATATTGGTTTCTGGTGAGATAACGATAGGCTGGATGTTAAACTTTAATGAATCTGTCCACTACAATATTTTTGTTGCTTGAATTATTCTAATTCAAGCATCAATAGTTAGCTGTGCAAATCGTTATTAAAGGAACTACAAGTGAACACATATTATAAAACTACCAGTCTAATTTTACTCCTTTCCCTAACAAATACACAATAGCTATTATGGAATGAAGGTGATATCTATTCGTTATAATTTATCTTTATCTGTCATTCATAGTTCAATGAAAGTGAAATTTGCTCTCGGCCACTGGAAATCACAGAAAAATACTCAGAAAAATGCCATACTAAATTTCTAGTGTTGTGCTCTTTTTTACTATGGATCTTTTACATTAATATATTTCAGGCTCCAGTAAGTGGGGGTAGGATGCACAGTTTATAAAAACAGTATTTCAGAAAATCTGTTAATCCCCTAAAAAGTTAGTAAAAGGATTAAGAGTATGTTTTTGGCTTCAGAATTCAGTCGCTTTTGAGCCACCAGTATGGAACAGGGCCATTTGGAAGGGAATAATCAAATGCCTTCTTTCTTCTCTCCCCACTCATTTCCAAAAAGGCAATGCCAAAGGATTCATTCATTTATCCTTATTACTTTCATTTAGTTCTTTTATTCTGAGCCAACACAATGCATTTAAACCAATAACAAGTAGTTAACTGAACTAATAAATTTCACATGTTATGTACAGAAAGGACATTTTCTAAAATATATGAAACTGGAAGGGTCATAATGGAACACTTAATTATTTTTGAAAAGTATAAATAGTATTTGTATTTCTAAAGTCCTCACAATTATTTTAACCAGTTTGTATTTATACATTTTGACTACTACTTATATATATTATGAAAAGAAGGATTCCAGAGATAAATTCTAGCTGCTCCTAACTCTGACCCACAGAGAAACTAGCTTGAAAAGAGAACATACAGAAAAGCCTTAACAGGGCCACAGATCTTGTGGTCACTGATCCCCAAAATAATATTGGATATCTCTCTGCAGAAGCTATGCTCAGTATGTGACTAGATGTAACCCACGTAACACTCATTTTGTTAAGGACAGGCACACTCTCATGCATGTTTTTCTCTGTTTAGTTGGTTAATCTCCACAAACACTCTTTGGTAACATACTTATAAAAATATTGGTAAAATAATTATAAAATTTTAGGAGAACACAAAGTGCATCTTATAGTTAAATAAGGAGATAGTCACAAAGGGGTAAAATAATTTATCTAACACTAAGTGTCAGAACTCACACTTTTGGGTGCATTACATATGAAAAGCGTAGAGAGAATATAGGTAAATCCTCCTATAGAAAGATGATTTTAAACAGATTTTGTTCTTTCTCCTGACTCAATGGTTGAATGTTTCCATGAAATACAATATTATACATAATCTCTTTATTTTTTACCTGTAATAATTTTTCCCTGAAGTAAGATTGTAGAAGTTATGAGCTTGGTTCTCATATATGGAAACTTTTGATGTGAGATGTGTGTTTGTGTGTGTCTCATATGGAAATAATTATTTTCACACACACATATGTATAATTTATATACAACGTACACATACATACAAATTTCATCAATTGTTTCAACTGAGAAGTCTCACATAAAATCCAAGAATGAAAAAATACCTATTGGAACTTTCAAGAGAGCTTAGTTTTTGATAAAATCTCTATAAAGAATGACAATATTGTTCTTGGAGTAAATTCTAACAGTTGATGTTTTCCCATTGCCAGTCTTCCACATTTATTGCCTAATGACCAGAAATTCCTCTTTGCAAAATGTAACTCTTACACACACACACACACACACACACACACACACACGCAGAGAGATGCCCAGAGAGAGAGAGAGGGAGAGAGAGAAAGAGAGAGAGAGAGAGAGAGATACAGCTTAGAAAAGAAATAACTGTGCTTCCACCAAACTTGAACTAAGCTCTTCAACAGCCCTTTTCACTTTATGACCAATAGTGGCTACAAGTTAACTATGTAAGACTAGTGGTGGGCTGGTTGTCACATATAGAAGCCATTAGAAATCCTTGGATCTGAAAAAGCCTAGCTATGAATCCTATGTTTGGATTACTCAGATTACTTATTCTCTCTAAGTCTATTTTCTAATTTTTAGTGAGAACACTGGTTCACTTTGAGGCTTAAATAACAATGTAAGTAAAATGCCAAGCAGACTGCCTAGCATATACTGAGGGCTCAGTACCTGGTAGTGATTATTACTTTCTTTAAGACTACTAAACGGTCTTGCTGAGGTTTCTCAAAATCATTAATAGCCGAAGAACAATACTCAGGGTTAAAAATCAAGAAACTCTGACAATCAAATTGGACAAATGCCCATATACTATTCCATTCAGAATCCGGTACATTTTTCACACTTTTCCTCTACCTTCTCCTCGGTCTCTGGGTAAGGGAGAAGTTGGAATAGTTTTTTGTGCTATTGGCCTTTTGGGGAAAATGGACATACTAATTTTTTTTTTAATAATCTTTTCACAGCTGGTCTCATGTCTTATATAAAATAGCACGCAAAATAGTCTTATTTTTAATTAATATTTTGCCTGTATTAAAAAAAAGTGACATGATTTTCATGGATCATTTTAATGAAACAAAAAGAGGTAGGAAATATTTCTTCCTCCCTTTAAAGCAAGATTTGTTTGGCATTAAGCCTATTTCCCTTGCTATTTATTGCATTTTCAAATAGTTATTTTCTAACAGCTACATGTGCATGTGTTAGTATTACCACTAGTATCTTATTCACACCAGCCTTTACTACTTTAAGAATGGAAATTGTTCTTTGTTGATTCTAAGAATAATTCCTTGGTGATCTAAGATTATTTGTCCAACCCCTCCGGGTTTCAAAACCTGGTAAATTCCTTGAGGGGAGTGCTGTACCCTTTGCTTACTGCTGGATTCCTTCCTGTAGTGGAATTTGTCTCCTAAGTGCTAAGACTGCAAGACATTTCCCTGATTTTCTGGCCAGCCTCCCCGTCTCTTCAAACTTCATAAACATCTGCGGAAGTCTGGTGGCAAATATCAGCAGTGTGTTTCAGGATCTTTTCTTTTCCAATATGTGACGCCCGCTCTGCTGGTTTCTTTGCCCGCGATGGAAAGCTTCCGCTTGAGCCAGCCCTGAGCACCACCAGCCCGTGCTCTGAGGAACCAAATGCTGGGGAAGAAGCTTGAATCAAGTGAAAGGACTCTCCTCTCTGCGGAACCCACTTCTAGTCCTGATACTTGCAGTTTCCTTCTGTCTCTCAACATACAATTTTTTGCTATTTCCAAGCTTCTTGGCTTTTCTAAGAATACTGTTAATCTACGATTTTCTACCTAAAATCAGAAGTTTTCTATTGATTAAAAATCCATGTGTATATATATATTTACAGAATTATGTATCTATATTAAACATTTATTTTTAATTATGTTCATGACGGAAAATCTACAATATTAGTATTTTGTGAATTTCTCTTAATGTTGTTCCTTGCAAATGTAGTCAGTATTCTAATATTCATTTTAGAAAATGGTGTATGTATTTAATTAGTTAGTGAATACTGTAGGGAGGTCATGCCAAGTTGATTTTCCTTAAATTAAAAGTGGAAACCACCATGCTGAAAATTATAATCACTTTTATCAAAATTCATAAGACATTTTTTACTTTGTTATTATGCTTAAATCACTAGTCCATTATTTCTGTACTTCTCATATGTAGACTTGACATGACAGATATTATAAGACATCTATAAAGAACAATTAATATAGTATTTAATAACATTAGAAGCATTGAAATAAGCTGCTATATTCTGCATCGCATAGTTCAGGTTCGACCAAGCAGAAATTCTTTGTTGTTTTTCTGTGTTGCTGTTTCAGCACTGGTGATTGAATTAGGGCCTCATGCTGGGCTCCATCCCCATCCCTTTTGATTTTTCATTTTGAGACAGAGTCTAAACTAAACTGCTAAATTGCCTGGACTGGGCTAGAATTCCAGTCTTCCTGCTTCAGCCTCCCAGAGTGCTGAGATTAAAGACGTGTTGTACCGTGCAGTTACAAGACACAAGTTTCAGTAAACCTCTCAACACACTCATTATTCTAACTTTGTTCAGATGATAAGAAAATGGTTTGCTCGGTTTGCTTAGCTCGTATGATATTCACCATGGAGCTAAGACTTTCTAGAAACACCACTTGTGGTCCTTCCTTTATAGTTTCTTTATCATCATATCTACACAAAAGACTAAAGAGCAATGATATTTTAGACATAAAGGTCATGTTTGGGGGGACCGATTCTTCCTCCTCCTTCTTTGCACATGAAACTACAAGGTTTATAGACCTATAGAAACTCCTTTCCCCAGGCAAGGTCAGGTTATCCCATATATTTGAATGTCGTATCTTACACCCCCTTGACTCAAGAAAGTTATACATTTTACCACATGCTTATTTCCTAGTCTATCAATAGAGAATTAGTTGGATACGATTTCAAAGAATCACAGAATAATGAGTAGAAAAAAAAAATTCTCTAACAATAATGAAACATGAAGAGTAAAAACCATAAAAGTCTCCATGCTACCAGTATCACGTTAGTATTTTCAGCTTGATAGACTGTCTGCAGAACAGGAGGACACTATGGGGTAGACCAACGAAATGGAAATAAATTTATCTTATAAATTTAATTTTCCTCTAATGAAATCAAATTGTCGAGCGTTTTAAAAAATACAAATCTAACTCCTTTCACAATGGCTATTATAATCCTACCAACCACAACGTTTTGCTGGTCTATTTTTTAAATATTATATTTTTAATCTGTATAATTTATTAAGATAGAATCAAGGAAGAGATTTTGAAAAACTCATTGAACGAGAAGAAATAAGGTTTGCTTTTTTGAAATAAAAAAATCCTTAAAATAAACATTTTCCACTGAAAGTCAGGTGTCACAAAATCATTATTCTAAAGACTGTTCAATTTATTCAGTCATCTCTTATAGTTCTTACTAATCTTTTTAATTCATGGGCGATCCATCGGGTCACTACACGAGACATGAAAGTTGGTGCTTGGTTGGAGAGAATAAACTTCGTTTCCATGGGAATTAATTCTATAATCAACAACCTCTGGAATTTAAGTTCTTAATTATCTTAATTTACTCTCAATATTAACTGAGGCAGAAGAGCATATCCTGAAATGTTGCTGTACCTAGTAGAGGAATTAGGGCAGAGAAAAGTCTTCCATTCAAATCTGGATGAACTTTCTTATGGTCCCCTACTTTATGTTTAAATCGTCCTATGATTGGGGCTTATAAAACTTTTAATATGCAGAGAACTAGGAAGACACATTTAGAATATTAGTTTTTACTGGCTACATTCACAGAATTTCAGCAAAGTCATAGAAAGAGGAAGGACACAAGTTAAAATTTGCTAGTGACTGTTTTGAAAATGGAAAAACTGTTTGCGATCTTGAGAAATGAGCATTCTTTGGGTACACCCTTCAACAAGAGGAGTGCTGGCTGTTCAGGCAAAGTGCACTAGAGCAAGTATGCATAAAAACAGTGAAAGGATCTGAGGGGAAGTGGGAGACACACACACAATATGAGCTATAATCTTCCGTATTATCGGTGTGTGCATACACACATGCGAAAGCTCGTAAATACCTATATACCTGGACATTCAGAGGTTTGAGACAGATGTCAGGCGATCTTAACATCATGCACTTGAGATTATAAAATATAATTATAAATTATGAATCAAAGGGGGATTATAAATCAGAGAGCAGAAAAGATGACTTTCAAAATAACCTGGTAGTGGCATCAATAAGTGATAAATAATTATTTTTTAGAAAAACTGATGAATCACTACAAAAAAGAAAAGAATGTACTCCCTTTAGCATCCCAAAGTTAAAGGAAAAACTCTCCTGAGACAGTACACCTTCAGCTTGGTTAGGATGTTTTTCACATACAAGGAGTTCAAAGGCAACATACGCTGGGGCTTTTATCACCTAAATTCTAGCCACAGACTTCAAACTCCTGGCTGTTTATTCTTTCACTGAAATTCAGAAAATCTGTAACAAAGGAGGCCTGTAAAGTGAGAAGGAGAGCAAAATCAATTGGATCACTCAGGAGCCTGTCGCAAAGGTCTTCCTGATGGCCCTGAGCACAGATCAAAGGAGAGGATGTCTTAGTGCCACACACAGAGGGAAGAGGATTACAACACACCACTTTCACTGCCTTCATTTTCACACAAACTTAATTGTTATATCTTGCCACAATAAAACTCACATATGACCTTACCATTTTTGTATGGTAGTAAACCACATGAAGGGTAAAGGCGAGCAGGTATTTTTTCACAGAAGTTTGACTCATGTAGAAAATTCATCTTTGCTCTTTTAGAAGCTGCAGGTAACTTGATGTAATCAGTGCATGTGGTGAAGAATAGTTTTATTTTCCAAAATTATAACAATGAGAAAAATTGGAAATCAATGTACTAAGGAAGTAAAAATGAAAAATGTGCAAATGAGTAAACTGAATGATAAAAAATAGCCTTATATTTTCTCAGCAGAACATTCATCTAAATATATGTAGTAAAATATTAATCCAAAATAGAAAGTCATGCACAAAAATAAATTAAGGTGATAGATTAAAGTAAAAATTAACTTTGTTTTTAGTAATGTCATAATCTTCTATTCAATATGATAGGATCAGAAAATTCTGTTTTTTAAATATAAATCTATTATAATCTTTTCAAAACAGATCTAAAGGCTATGAACAAAGCATAAATCATCTAGAAAAACAAAACGAAAAATATTATTGCCATCAATTTTATTAGATAGCATTTACAATAAGACAAAATATGCCTGCATTGTAATGTGACAGAATGAATCTTATCTTAGAGAGAATTTTGTATTTACACGTTTTCCAACTTTGGCTTTATCTATAGGACCTGAATACAGACTTAGCTATTGCTCAATTCATTTATATTTTCTAGTTTGCTTCTCTTCAGTCCTGCCCAAAATAAGTTGTTTTTTGTCTGTTTGTTTGTTTAATCTAGATTCATCCATTGTTGGGTGTTCCTAACAAGTATGGGTCAGTATAACACAAAGTTTGGGGACTTCTCCCCGAGTCAGAGTACTCTCACAAGCCAATGCAGCCACTCCTGAGCATGTGTTCATGTGTAATTTGGAATGGACCCAGAACAGCAACCTTACACTTTTTTTTTTGTACCCTATTTAAATAAAGAGTCACCTCTGTTGGTGTCTACTGGCTGCTCCAAGAGCAAATAAATTGTTTTGCTGAGCTCCCAAACAGCAGTCATGAAAAGAAGAAAAAAAAAAAAATCAAGAATTCTTTGCAGAAGTCAAAAAAGAAATATTTCTCTGGAGATAACTTTAAAAACAATATTGTGGCTAGCCTGTATTTCAGGCTTCCTGAAGCCTGTGTAAACACAAGTTAAAATGTGAAATTAAGGATGCCTGCATATTAATCTAAATTGTTGCACTACTAAACTGCACAAGAATGTTAGGGAAATCAATAAAATGATAACCACTCCTGATAATACATTATTAATACTTAGTTAATCCCAGTAGTTTAACATAGAGGGTAAGATTCAGAGGCGCTAAAGCAGATTGGCTGAATTTGAAGCCTAGAGCCACACCTGCTGACTATGGCATTCCCAGAAATCTGTTTAGGTCTCTGCATTTACTTCTCATCTTTTAAATTGAAATGATAAATTGTGTTCACTAGACAGAACTTTATAAATTATAAATTAATTTTAATTATTACAGCATTACTGTTCCTAGCAATTAGGTGTTCACTCTGGCAAGTTCTACAACAAGATAAAAACAACCTGCTAGATTCATATTTCAGTCCAGTAAATTTATTGGGAAAATTTTTGGCTGTCTAGTTAGCACCATAGCCATACGACTTTAAATTGAATGCTAAAACCACTTAAATTTCATATCACTAGAAACCCTAGTTTCAGCAAAAGAGCTAATATGAAATTAAAGCATGACAAGTAATTTTAATAATCATTATAACTTGTTCTTTCTTAAAAAAATATAATCTTTATCCCAATTCATTTATCTCAAGCTTGCCAATGTCTTGCAAGAGAAAGAGTATATCTTCCTTAAAACTGAATGATTATATACTTTATTCTGCTGTGTAAGTGTTATGGGTTCCCTGTGTAGTGCAACAAACTTCCAAATTTATTTTAAATACAAATCATAGCCTGTAGGTCCTATTTTAACTTGTTTCCCTTTGCATTCCTTACTTGCTGTGATTTTATAGTGGCTGTTCATGGCTACAATTTTACAGTGTTTATTAAAATGAAAACAGCCCTCAAGAGATAAGCAAAGTGAAATAAAAATCTAAAAGTTGATATTGTTGCATAAGGAAAAACTAGAATCAAAATTATTTCCAAAATATTTTAAGCAATCATGGGCAACTTCATCTGGGTACTGTAAACTTTAATCAGTTCAAGTTGTTAAAAATAAAATTCAGATTTACATTACATTATATATGTATGCACTACTAACAGATGAAAAAAGATATTTTCAGTCAAAAATAAATTTAAAAACTACCCCAAACCTGCACAAAAATGTAAAGTACAATTCTTTTCAAAATAAAGAAAATGCCAGATGAAACAACCTTAAAATAGAAATGGAAAAATAAATGAAATTGAGTATTCATATGTATACTTCAAGTAAGATAAACTAAAACAAGTGATGTAAAGGAAGTTATACATGAGAATTATGTGTTACTGATACAATTTTTATGTACTATATGAAACCTCTGTATACATAATATATATATATGACCACAAAAGGCTGAGTAGGTTAAATAGATCTAAACTGTGGTAAGGTCATCATTTTGTCTGCAAAGTAATGAAGTATTGGTTCATAGAAGACTCAAATAATGCAATATGCTTCTTATATATAATATCTGAGAGACTAATAAAATATTGTGTGTTTATAGAAATAAAAATGAGATAGCTATAGCATTTTAATAGAATAATTCAGAGAAAAATGGAATAAGTGAACAGCATGGATACCAAACGTAAAATAAACCTTTGCTTTCTACATAATACAATAAATATAAATGGACTATATAACTAATTACAAATTGCATTTACCAAATTCGATTTTAAAAGAAAATTCACTACGTTTTATGTGGCAGACAAGCAAAAGTCCCCACAATGCTCCCTTCTTGTTCTTCTGGCCTTTATGATTTTGTGTAATTCTTTGCACCTTCCACCCTTGCCTTGAGTTGTGGTCAAACATTGTGTTTTATATCTAACAATCAGATTAGTACACAATTGCTGAGTGTCACTTGCTTCATTGTATCACACTGCATTGTCTAAGTACCCAACGTCGTGTTGGATTCACTCTAGAGCATCTTCCTGCTGGCTGCTTGCAGCAAGCTTCCGTGACTCAAAAAGCCAGTACGGAGCTGCACAGATCTCTCCTCAAGGGGCCTCGAGGGCTGAGAGGTTTCCAGAAGACAATAAGGAGTAATGGAGCCATGGACACCCAACTGCAGGGAAAATGGTACTGCCCATAATGTCAACAAGCATGCAAGTAAATGTTTTCTCAGTTGAACCTTCACATTAATACACACCACCGCCCTTGCAACCCAAACAGAAAAGCCAGCTACACTATGTCTCAATGGCTGACCCATGGAAAGTGTGAGATAATGAGTGCATGTATTTTAAGTTGCTAACTTTGTTGTAATTTGTTGAGTATCATCAGAAAATTAATATATTCCTTATAAAAGAAAAACCCTTAAATATAAGAATGTGGAAAGGTTGCAAACACAAATATAGAGAAGTATATACCGAGCTGATACCAACTCAAAAATAATTGTGCCAAGCGGACTTCAACAAAAGAGGCATAAAAGAAATGAAGGGATAACTTTTAGTGAAAAAGGGTCATTCAAAAGAATGACACGATTTGTTATATCTAACAATCAGCCTCAAAATATATGCAGCAGGAACAGAACACTAAAAAATTGTTCTAGACATATTCATAAGTGTAGAGGATTATTTCTTAAAGCTCTTTCACATTTAGATTAAAAAACAAAAGGTTCTACAAAAATATTGAAAATCCAGAAAGGCAATTAATAACCTTAAATTAAATAATGCAACATGAGGAACTTACCCTCTTAAGAGCACATGGCCTTGGCCAAAATTACACATGAGTACTAATACCATGTCTCAAAGAATTTGAAGCGATTTGAATCTTACACAGTTATAGCTTATATTGTTACATGTATATGGAATTAAGATTTAAGTATTCAATACTTAATTCAAAATTATCATAATAATTATATTAATATATTAACCTATATACTATTAATGAACTTACACATCAAATAGAAAATAAAACTTTTGAATGGAAATGTAATAAAAATATGGAACATCAGAACTTGTAGAACACAGTGAAACGTTACAAGGTTGAAATTTATAATGTCAAATGCACAGGTTATGAAAAGGAAAATGTGAAATAAATTAGTCTGACTACCATCTCAATAAGCTAGAAAATTATGTTGAATTACATCCAATAATTATAAAAGAAAGTATATAATTTCTAAAAGATGAAAACTAGTAACATAGAAAATAAATATAAGATTAAGAAATTTAAGAGAACAACATTAGAATCTTACAGATTCAAACACATGTAGGTGCTTAATGTGAATACAACCCAAGAATGATTACTGAAAGGAAAAAGAAGTTTGAATGCACTATCTATAATAAATAAAAACTAGAGGGGTGAATTCCACAAACATTAAAGGGATAATGGAGTATTATCAAAAGAATCATGTTAGGAAATATTGACATCTTTTGACTAATAAAAGTTTCAAAATAAAAATAATAAACCTTGAATAGTCTCAAATATTAAAGATGGTTATGATAAAAAGAAGTTCAAACTAAGGAAAACTCAGACTCAGATAATGTCCAATGTAAAAATATACTCATACCAAATCAGCATTACCTCAGATATGCAAAGGTGGTACAATAATAAAAATACAGAACACTAATACAGCTTTTAATAACAAAATAAGAATAAAGATTAAATTAAGAAGTCATAGGGGTTGGGGATTTAGCTCAAATCGTAGAGCACTTGCCGAGCAAGTGTGGCCCTGAGTTCAATCTCCAGCATCCCAAAAAAAAAAAAAAAAAAAAAGTCATGAGATTACCATAAGTAGAAAAAGTTAAAAATAAAAGTTTATGCCTACTCATGATTTCAAAAAAGAAATGGTTTTAGGAATATCTCATTACTGTATGTTGCAGATTAAATGTATTTACTACCAAAAAAAAAAAAAAAGCCTTAATCATCATGCTAAATGGTCAATGTGGAAAATTTTCTCCTCCTGATCAGAAATGAAACAGAAATGTCCACTTTCAACAGTTCTGTTTGAGAAATCCTAGTCAATTTAAAAAGATAAAACAGTAGGAGAGATATATCATTAGAAGAAGAATATATCAATATTTACAGATAATAAATATAAGTACATAGGAACAAAAGATTCACAATGTTATCACAACAAGAATATGACTTTATTCTTATAATTTTACTATTTATAATTATTAACTGATTAATTTTGATGAATTAGAGATATGATGATATACTAATAATGAGAATGTAAAAAAGATATTGTTCGATTATATTTTTGTTTCAATATTGAGCATTAAGAAATGAAATAAGAAAGCCACCATTTTGATCGCATAAAAAGACGAATACCTAAGAATATTACAAGACATATAAATGACGGCTTGTTAGAGCTCACTAGAGTTACAAATTTAATATAATCATAATTACATATATATTTTTATATGCTTGCAGAGGCCTCCTGCAGGGTCGGGTGTGGAAGAATGCCAAAGGACCGTCTTCTATCAGGACAGCCGGACAATCCAAAGGTGGAAAACCTGGAGCTCTCTCCGAAGTCCCTTTGGAAGCGAAGAGTCTGCACTGGAAGATTGAAAAGCTGAAGATTATTTGTTAGAAGCTTGGAGACCGATGTCACAATGTGAAGGTGAAGACTGAAGCTGCTCCAAAGAAACCAAAGAAAAGACTTCCTTCTCCTGTCCCCTTTTTATTCAGTTCAGGCTATAGGCCCGTCAACTGGTGTCACTGGTACCCAGAGTGAGTCTTCTGGATTCAGGAAATCCATCCAGCCACGCCCAGTACTACACTAATCGAACCAGTAGGGCATTTCTTATTCAAATCTACACGACTCTTAACTATTACAACCTTTATATTCCAAGGAAGAGAATGTTACCAAGAAAAATTAAGAAAATTTAAAAGAATGAAAGGTGCATTAGAAAGCACAAATGCAGTCAAATATGAATACTCCATTAAAATAATCCACAGATTCATTATAATTCCAATCTTTATTCAAGTAGATTTTGTTGTATGTAAAGAATTTATGAGTCACTTCTAACATATCCATAGATGTGCAAAGGACTGATTGTAATCAAGGCAAATTTGAATTAAAGCAAAATTTAAGAACATGAATCTTTCAACAGTAAATCACTATGATGACGATAATGATGATAATTTGCATATTATAATTTAATAAAAGAACAAAAGCTTTTTATTGGGTTCATTAAGAAAAAAGTGAGAAAAATAACATTCTCAGTTTCTACTATGATATTTGAAGTATTTGAAAGAGAACCTTTAGTTCTAATATGATATTCAAAATATTTTAAAGTAAAGATTGAGAGCTTTTATTCTAAGGCACTATTGCTCTAGCAAAACCATGTTACAATCAATTTAAATCTAATAGTGTCATGTTTGGCAATTAACTGGGGTAAATCATGAAAAAATAGCATTAAATTTGTAACAAGGGGGAACAACAACATGAAGAAGCTAAATTTTGAATAACTTTAATGGGAAACCACACTTTCACTTAACTGTAATCTAAATATAATTGATACTAAAAAGAAGCTCAAGAGATACATATACTAAAAGAAAATTATGTCTTCTATGAGTTTAGGTTTAATACCTCACTGGGAAGTCCACCAAGGTACCAGAGGGAGTCTTTAAAACGTGTGCTGTGCAGTATAAAGGGAAAATCCACTCTACATTTATTTAACACATAGTTTCAGTGACTACTGTGTAGCAAGCACCATGCTTAAAGTTTGAGATGAAGGAAGTTAACAAAGCAAAAATCTCCTGCTTTGTATTGATACATTCTGCAAAAGAAGTGCCCCTAAAATAAGGCCACAAGGATTGCTATAACTTTCATATTTTTTGCATTTGATAATATTCTATTATGGTAAAAATTTTAAAGTTTGTCATGAAATAACTTGAGTTTAATAACTGTACAATTATCTTTCATCGATGCACATCAGCCTTCCTTAATGAATTACAGTACTACTTCTTTGTTTAATTTCTATCATTATCCTAATTTGTAAATCTTTCAACAGGACTTTTGGTTTGGAAATTTAAAAAATGGAAGAAAGGCCTTCATTCAGAATACACTCTCTCTTTCTAAAAGGGAAAACCATTTTTAATCTTAAAACTCTAGATCTGAAACACTACAGATTTTTAAAGCTCTTGTCAGGGAGAATGAAAAGCAAAGATTTTTACGATTGGGCCACAAATTAAAATTGATCAAAATAAGAATATTTTAATTAATATATTGAGCAAGCCCACATTATTTTTAGCAGACATGTGCATATTTATTATTAGATGATTAAACATTTATATTTCACAGGAGGAAGCAGAAGCCCAGAGAGTG
>PVJO010015547.1:0-44702 GCA_004026905.1 Hystrix cristata
AGAGAAGACAAAAATCCTACCAGCAAATTCAAAGAGAAGCTGAACGTGTCATGGCACAGGGCAGTACTGGGTGACATGAGGGCTTCACGGTGGAGACACAGGTGTCTGGATGAGATGCGCTGGTTGGTGACTACTCTAGCAAAAAAACCGCAAGGAGCTGATCAAACTAGAGATATCCTGAAGGAGGATGAGCCTCACGTGAGCTTTCAAAGACCACTAATGTTAACTGAATTAAAAAGCAGAACAGCAAAATGTATGCGTTATTATCTTTTTATACCACTCTGGGCCACCATTTTCTTAGTGCTATTTGAGGCAGAAATGAGTCCACTTCTACACATAATTCGGAGTTAGGAATATACAAGATTCATTTGTTTTGATAGCCATGTATCCATTTATTCATTCAGTCTGTGTTTATGGAGTTCCTGCTACATGCCAGCCAGCCTTCTAGAGCTGGGGATCTGGCGTTGGATCAAATAAATAAATATCATGGGGGTTCACATTCTGATGTCAAAACAACGACAATGCATGTCTAGATTATTGACTATTCCTCTAGTGTCTAGCATAGTACCAGGTGAAAGTCAAGTTCTACTTCCCATATAAAGCACACGCTCCCTTGGTCGTATGCTTCCCACCTTGGTATTCCTCTGCCTCTCCTCGGCTTAACATCTCTTAAGTATCCTTTCATTTTTGCTAACCTGCTCAACATCTTTGTTTACTTGACCATCAGTTCTTGGTGGTCTGTGCACTTCTTTCTCATATTTAGCATCCTGGTAATTGCTCATGTTCTCTTCTTTCCTTAGAGAATATAAATGTCCTATGAAAAGGTGTATGTTTGCTTGTTTTTCTATTTTCAGCTACTAGTAGAGTTCTTGGCATAAGATAGGTACTGTATTTGTCATATTATAAATGGACTACATTTTTCATTCAATTCTAAATTTTTAGGACTTTGGCAAAAGTTCATTGATTGTGTAACTCTGTTGCTGTAGCTTTCTACTCTTCAGCAAATTCTTTTTTGGGGGATGCTGCTGGGGATTGAACTCAGGGCCTTGTGCTCGCTAGGCATGCACTCTGCCACTTGAGCTAAATCCCCAACCCCTCTTCAGCAAATTCTTTATTTTTCATTTGGTAGATGTAGGAGACTGGGATATAGTATTTGCTATATCTTGGCATAAATGCAGTTTTAACTAGAAACTGATTTTTTAAAAAATTTTATAACAGCTTTATTGATTTTTTTAAATTTTATTTTAATGGTACATTTTAGATGTACATAGTGCTAACATTCATCATTGAGGATTTGTACCCGTACATGACATATCTTGTTGCTTCTTTTTTTTCCCATTCCCCTCCCCTCACTCCCTCCTCCCTCCCTATTTACAAAAGCTTTGTTTCCATTTTTTCCTTCCATTTCTTATTTCTCTTGTCCCTCTGTTCCTTTCCCCCTCCCTTGTTCCCTTTCCGATTTGGACATTTTCTTCCCTTTCCCAATATAATACATTTTAGTCTTTAGAAACTGATTTTTGAAAATGTATCTGTAGTGACGTAATAATTACAATAGACTTTCAAACCCTTCAAATAACACATAAAATTACTGTATTAATTTGTGCACTACAAGAAACAAGAGTATACAGAGATGACCTACGGATGGAGAGAAAACTTTTGCAAACCACACATCCATTAAGGGGTTGATATGAAAAACATACCAAAGTCAAAAACTCTATATCAAAAATCCAAATAAACCCAATTAACAAATGGGCAAAAGGCCTGCACAGATATTTCTTAAAAATGGCCAGAAGATATATGAGGAAAATCCTCAATGTTGGTAATCATCAGAGGACTTCTGGCCTAAAATCTGAATAGTCTCATTCTCCACATTAAAGGAAAAATATAGAAAAAAAAATCAAAGTTCTGTTTGTGTGTCGTAGACCCTGTAGGCACCAGCCAGCAGCACATACCCTGCTCCCTACTTTATGAATATTAGTCTCTTGACAGATAATTTAGGTGAGGCTTGTCCAAAATAATTCAAAAAATACACCATTTGCTGAGCCTGACATTCTGCACCTATTATTCAGATGAACTTAATTATTCAGATAATTCTGATGAATTGAAGGCCTGAGTAATGTTAGTCAAGTATAGTTTAAAACTAAGGAACTAGGGTTTGCTTGTGAGTTATGGCTTTCATTTTCCTTACATAAGCTATTTCTTTGGATAGTTGAGACCTAAATATATCCTTTAAAGGCCTGTACGCGAAGCATTTTTGTTTTATTATTTTAGAGAACCAGGAAACTAAAAGAAACAACACGAAAACAATGGCATCATGAATATGGATGGCCAGTTGAAAGGCTGGAAAGGAAAGCTAACGCTAGCAGCTTCAGGGGAGACAGTGGGAGCTGGCTCAGGGTATGAGTCACTCAGAGAGACCGGAGAGAATCTGAGGTCTGGGTGGGAACTGTGGAGATCATCGATGTGCTGGGGAGCGCTGACTTCAAACACGGTAAAGGACTGTGCTGCATGGGGAATACCCTGATGCCGTTAGATTTATTTGTTAAGAAACAACATTTTATAGGCCATATGAGAAAACTAACAGGAAGAAGAATTGATTGGTAACTGAAAGTTGGACAGCAGAGAAATGACCGCATAATTTGCAGATCTCAGGAAACATCTCCTTAGAACCTTAGGGGTCCTCTGCAGAGGGAATTTGTGATAAGGAAAATAAATGCCCACATCCTGGGAAAACTGACAAGCAAGATGAGAGAGAGAGAGAGACAGAGAGAGAGAGAGAGTGCCAGGCACTAAAGCACTTCTGAGAGAAGGGTGCATTGAAGTATGTATACTATAGATTTTTTTCTTTTCCCATCACATTAGCAGAAATAGATCAAGCACTGAGAGGTCACTAAGTTTTTGGAAATAAAAATTGAAATGATTTCAAAGATTACAAGAATCAGAGACAGAGCACAAATATGCTAGTCAGAAAATGTCTCTGCAACAATGATTTCTGTTTTGGAAGACGATATGAAATGAAAAATGAAGAAAAAATGAAATGTGAAGAAAAAATAGTTTTGTAATTTACACTTCTAGGGAGTCCCATAAGTTTTCTAATTTTCTGTAAGATTGCTTTGGTGTTTGAATTGTGTTAATATATTTTTAAGGACAGAAAATCATATACAGTGGTGCCTCGGTTCATGTATTTAATTCCTTCCAGGATTCTAGAAAAGATGGCAGCTGTCACGTGGGTCACCCGATGCAGAGTTTACAAACAAAAACAGAACTTTGCCAAACGCTTCTGTTTTTGAACCAAATTGTGTGCAAAAAAAAAGGATTTGTGAACTGAGGAACTACTGTATTAGATATATAATGGAATATATTCTTTTCTGACTTTATTTAGAAAGTAATTTTTTCACAAAATGTAATGTTTCACCTTACTCTACCAATGGCTAATAATTACTTTATATTTTCTAATAATTTTAATAATATTTAAATTTTAGTTGCTTATGATCCTGTTATACATCTTTATTTAACTAGTTGAATATATTCTTTAACACCAACAGACGATCTTTTAACAGCGATGATGTGTCTGTCTAAAATATGCTCTTTAAGAATAAAAATGACTATAGATAGTGACTTAAACTCCAGGAAAGGGGAAAAAAAAATTGCTTTTGCCCTTTTTGGTAACTATCATAACTTTACAAATTATAAATAGAACTATATTTATGCAGGCAGATTGTTGCTTTTCAATTAATCTGCACTAATAATCTGCACCAGAATCCTCTGGCCTTAGGACTCCTAATCAACTCTTGGATGATAATTGCCAAAGTCATATTAATACAAAATACTGTAATATTGCCTAGTGTTTAATTATCTGAAATTAACTTCAAAACAACATTTATTGGTGAACTTTCATTATCTATGAAGTTCAATTCTCAAAAATATTCAAATTTTATTTTGACTTGCCAGAAGGATAACTTGAGTAATGTGACTTTTATGAGCAATCTCTGTGTGTGTTTGTTTTTACTGTAGATACCTAGTTTCTGCTTGCCCCAATTTTTAATGATCTTATGTACCTGTCTTATGTGTGTTGGCCTGTGTGCACCTACGTGTGGTATATGTCTATAATTTTTTCTCCCCAGTTTTGTTCTGAGAAAAGCCCCACAGAATCATCTTCTGGCTGCCCTTAAAATAACATTTTTCCCCTTAAAATCAGGCTATCTCACCTTCTTTCTGTACCTAGGATAAACTTTCTTTCTGAAGATGTTCTTAATTGTTTCTCCTTTGCAAACTTAATCTTGGTTTTCCATAAACTGCTTTCCATTTTAAGGATGTAGACCTTAGATTAAGGCAATCTCTCTATAATAGCCTAAAAGATTTAGCGCAAGATACACTTTGGAATAAAAATGTCATCTTGAATCAAACTCCAACTTGAATCTATGGCTAAATTAAAGAAAGGACTCCATCTATAATTTGTTGCATGATCCACAGGGATTTTTTTCTTTTCTAAAATGTTTGTCCAGACTGCAATAGCTAAGTTGGATATTTAAAACAAAGCTCTTTTTGAAATACTCTATAACTTGTGATCTATTTTAAGCCTCTATGTTTGTGCTGAATACTAAGAAAAATGCTAGCAACATAACAACACTCTCAATAAGTTTACAGACAATGGTCGAGAAAGAGTAAATAAAACTGACATAGGAGAGGCAGAGATATTTAGCTCTATCTGAGAGGCAGGGTCTCAGAAAATCTCCTCTGAGATGACTTGAGGATTGCCTTACAAAAAGAAGGGCTTATCTAAAGCGGCAAGATTGGTGACAGGGGGAGAACCTGGAATGGATGTACAATGTGTATTTTGAGTTTTCAAAAAAATCTTGATTTTTAAGAGTCTAGTGTTTAAGAAATGCAAGTTAACCGTTTCAGGAAAATATCTAAAATAGGAAGAGCTAGGTCAAATGGAATTTCTATGTTTAGTTTTTGAAGAATCTCTATATACTGATTTATACAGTGGATGTATTCATTTACATTTTAACCAACAGTGTAGAAATGATCCCTTTTCCTCTCTGCCTCAAGAGCATTTGCTCTTATTTGATTCCTTGATAACAGCAATTCTTTCTGGAGAAAGAATAGTATTTTTAGTTACAGCGATACATCCATATCCATGTTTGTAGCAGCACAATCCACAATAGCTAAATGTTAGAAGTGGCCTGTGTGTCCATCGACAGATGAATGGGCATAGAAAGTGTGTCATTTATACCCAATGGAGTGTTACTCGGATATAAAGGACAAATTGAGTCATTTGTAGGAAAATGGATGCACCTATAGACCACAATGTTAAGTGAAATAAATCAGAAACACAAGCTTAAATATTGCATGCTTTCTCTTATATGAGAAACACAAGATATAACTAAATTTGAAATAGTAATTATAATTAAATAATTTATAACTATAAATATCTGTAATTAAATTATAAACTAAAGACAATTTAATTATAATTTAAATCATAATTTAATTATATTATAAACAATAATTATACTTTATAAGTTAATTATATATTAAAGATAATTATATTAAATATATAAGTGAATATAAATTAAAATAAATAAATAAACACAATAAAAGATAGATAACAGGAAAGAGGGAGATAGGGCTTTTCAAAAAAGAAGAGGACCAAGAGATGGAGTGGGAGGAGGGGCAGGGAAGTGGATGAAAAAAGAATTAAGACATATGTGGATATACGTACATAAGAACTCTCCACATTGAATGTTATCATTATGTACTGCAAATATATACCAATAAAAATAAATTTAAAAAAAAATTGAACAGCTGACAAATCCTAAAGTGTCCTACACATAATGAAAAAGAGTTTGGACTTCGTTCTGAACAGTGCATACCTAGCGCCTCCATTTTGCTTTTTAAATTTTTTATTTATTTTTTAAACAGGAAAAATGTTTATTCTTTTATTCTCTGTACAAGGAAAGCACTGTCCCGTATTCAACCACTCTTCCCTCCTCCTGCTCTGACACACACCAGGAAGAGAAGGCACTTCCGGCTCCGACTGCATCTTTGTGGTTGTACCCCACACGTGTTGGCCCTGTTGTCTTGGTAGTATTAAGAAAATTAAGGTTGAATTGTTAGTTTAAGCTTTGTACTTGTTTGTTTTATATATTTTTGCTTTGAATTTAAGGATCATATTTTCTTCTCATTGCAAATTAGCTGATTCTAGTATTGCCACATAATTTCAGTTTTGAAAATACTCAGTCTAGGGAAATTAATAGAGTATTAGTATAATGTTTTTACACCAAATGGAGATGATTTTTTAATTTTCTTTGTAATTACTTTAATTGACAAATGAAAATTTTATATATATATTATATACAATGTTTAGAAATAGGTATAAATCACTGAATGACTAAATCAAGCTAATTAACATATGCATTATCTTACAACTTTATTTTTCTGTGATAAGAACACTTAAAAATATTATCCTAGCAATTTTCATGCATGCAATCATTGTTATTAGCATCCATGTTGCACAATAAATCTCTTCAAATGTTTTCATTCACTAGAGCAAACCATTAAGTTTGTATTTTGGTTTGTTGTGTTTTTGTCTGCAATGTAGAGAATAAACTGGCAGAGACTAGCTGCACTACAAGTCTTGTAGAGAAAAGAAGACAGTACAGTCCGTAACAAGAGTCATGAAAATAGAGAAGTTACATGAGATACGTAAGGGGGTGGAGTTTATAAAACTTGTTGATTGCCTATTAGTTCACGGAGAAGTGACTATCTAAATTATATCTGCCATAAAGAATGTGGATGAACTGGGAGGCTGAGATAGGAGAATTGCAAGTTCAAATGCAGCCTGGACAACTTTGTGGCTTAGTGAGACCCTATCTCAGAATAAAAAAGGGCCAAAGATCTAACTCAGTGCAAGGGTTCTAAGTTCAATCTGCAACACCACAAAAATAAATATAAATAAATAAATAAAATTTTAAAAAAGAATGTGAATGATGAATGATAAATGAATAATGAATGGTATAATGAATGGTATAGATTGTGGTGAAATGATGTTATTCTTTTGCTCTTATGTGTAGGAGGCATTTTGAGGTTCCCAGTTACAGCTATCACCCATGTGCTTAAGTATACGAGGTCGGAGTTTAGAGGATAAATTTGTGAAGTTAATGTAGATTTATCTTATACATACTTGTTAGGTATACCTTACGCAGCAAATAGTGTTCTATAGGTCCAATGATGAATGAGCTTTCGCTCAAGGAGCATTTGATCTATTACAGGAGACTAAATATTGTACTCATCAGCAGAAATTGTCCTCACAGAAATGAACAGGATTCTTTTTCTGAGGAACTAAAAAAGAGAAGAGATAGAGGAACAAGCTAAAGAAAGAAAAAAAGGAAGGAGAGAAGTGCTGAGCAGAGGAGAATTACAAATGAACGCTTAGTGAATGTCAAGATCTAAAGCCCACAAGGAAAACCACAAAAATGAATAAAAAGATTAGAGAAGAAGAAACTAGAATTTTAAACCTAAAAATTGCAGTCTTCGAATCCAAGAGATACGGAAAGTGAAGAATGATGATCAAAAACTGTTTAGTGTTGAAGAGATTTAAGTAACATGAAAGACAAAAATAATCTATTGGAATTTATCAGGTCCACTGGAAACCTTTTAGAGAACAGATTCAGTAAGATGATAAAAGTAGAAGCTTAAGGGTAGGATGGTAAAAATTAGCTAGAATGTGAGGTCTTCTGTTTTGAAATAATGGCAGTGAATGTTCTCTTTTTAACCAGAATTCCACAGTAGAAGAAATAAAAAATACATTACAAAAAACAGAGTTTTATTCTGCGACTGTGCAGAGACAAACATTTTACTGCATGTGAGAACACAATGATGACAGACAGAAAAGAGATGCAAATACAAGTGACAGACTGATAAACAGTAATCTACTTTATGAGTAAATGAGCAAAAGGAAAATGTTCAGGGTTTACTTGGACCATGAGTAAACAGGCAGATTTTCTTTCAATCTGGATGAAATGGGGAGATGGATAGATGAAAGAAAGAGAAAAGAAAGAAAGAAAGAAAGAAAGAAAGAAAGAAAGAAAGAAAGAAAGAAAGGAAGAAAGAAAGAGAGAGAGAGAAAAGCAAGCAAGCAGGCAAGCTATTTTAACACCCAAATTGAAATTCCATATTTTAGATTATTTCTATAGAGAAAACATAGATCGTATTTCCAGGCTGAGAAAATAAGAACACCACTTACTTTTACTAGTTAAACATTATCCCTTTTCTAAATGTTTACTTGTTGAAGGATCCTTTTGATTGCTAAAAGATTAGCTGTTAAAACTCTTTTAAATTGAATGACCTAGCAAACAGCACATTATTTTGGTCAATTGCACATGACTATAAGGGTGACTGCATTTAATACACTAACATAATTGCAAGTCTGCTCTTAATAAATTATTGCCGACATCCTTTCTATTGAATTACTGCATGCTTGTTAAAAACAATAAACCCCACCACAAGTGTTACAGATATGATAATTCTCCTGCTATATATTAGTTTTTATTTTTAAGTGGAATTTATTTTCATCAGTGTAACATAGACCTTTATGTTTATTCCAGGTTATCTAAAAAGCATCTCAAAGTTAAATATTTTAAAGTATCGATCCTTTCTCCCTAATTGCTATTTAATCTCAGAAAATAAATAACCACCGTTAATGTTGAGCCAAAAAAAAAAAAAAAATCAAATCTTGTAATTCTCGACCAGCAGCTCAGAGTCACATAAATGCACCAGCAAACCTGTATCCAACTATTATTAATAGAGATTTTTCTCTGGCGCTTTAAAAAACAACTTCTCATTAACTTTTTTCCTCTTTTTAGCTTTAGTTTTTAGTCTCAGAACGATCATCACCTGACCCTATTCCTACTCATTAGGTTATAAATTCCATAAGGGTAGGAATTCTGTCAGATTTGTTGACTGTTTTCATCCCTAGCCCATGAAAATAGGAGTTCATCAAAATTTACGAGGGAATGAAGGAAGGGAGGGAGGGAGGCAGGCAGGCAGGAAGGCGTTTCTCTGTCTGGAAATCCATGTGGTAATTTTCTTTTCTTTTCTTTTTTTTTTTTTTTTTTTTTTTTTTTTTTTTTTTTTTTTTTTTTTTTTTGGTGCTAGGGATCAACTCAGGGCCTTGTGCTTGCAAGGCAAGCACTCTAACCTCTGAGCCAAATCCCCAGCCCCGTAATTTTCTTTTCTTGCCAGTTGGAGCGGGAGTGAAGAGGGACAGAAGAGGAGAGCTGCACCGCAAGACGAGGCTTAGCTGCGCATGTGAACATCGATGTGTTAAACTTGATTATTGTGAGGCACTGAAAGCTGCGGAGACCAGGAAACCATAGAGTTCGCTTCAAATGTGATTAAGCAAGCTGAAGACAAGGTTATGAAGAGATAACTGAAAACACAGAGAACTATTTCATGAATATACTAAATTCAGGCTTTTCAGTAACTTTGCATGTATTGATAAAAATATCTGTCATCAAAATGAACCTCGAGATCCGGAAGATTGTAATTTAACATATTTAAATTTACTTCTTTATGTTGTATTATACTGCCAAATACTGAACACTGTATAATACAGAGGATAAAGTAAACTTTTCACTAGATCTGGTTTTTATTTGTTGATTTGAGTGTTGTTTTTATTTGTGGTCATTCGGTACATGCTTCAATTCACAAAAGACTTGAGGAAATAAATTGGTTGGCTGTCTACTAGATTTCTGGGTATAATTAGGTCGTTCAAATCTTAGGACCAATTTGACAAAGCCATATTAATATAATCATGACCATGAAAGACAATCTTTAGTGTGTACTTGCTACGAGCTTCACTTAATCATCGAGATCTAGAGAAGTGTAAGTGTGTGAGCCCTCAAGACAAAGTCCAGTTCCAACTCTGCCACTTACAAACAGGTTAGCCTCGGTGAGTTACTTAGACTTCCCTCCACCACTAAGTGTGAGTATTAATACACTCATCTGGTGGGTTGCTATGATAATGAGATAAAATAATATTGTATATCAAGTTAGGGCTGAGCTTTGTGGAAAATAATCCTTACATGAATTTCACTTATTAATGACACTGCATAGTGGATGTTTTCATTGTTCACACAAAGAGGACACAAGTTTTTATACAACACACAGTTAACAAATGTCACAAGTAGGATCTACCTTCTCAATTTTCATGCCATGTTTAGAAAAGAAGCAAGAAATATGAATTCATATTGGAATATATTCTTGAAAATAGAGGATGGAACTATCGGTTGCTGTGTATAAACACACTGAATGCAAGTACACGGCCATTTCAAAAAGAGAACGCATGTTCACTCTGTCTAGAAGTAATCAAGTTCCTACATTTGAATATTTTCATTATTTTTATGATATTTTAAAGATATTTTCTTATCTTTGAAATGAAGTTTGGTAAAAATTTATTGAGACTTACATTGTTCTAAGTCATAAATATGATTCAATTTTGAAGGCTACAAAAATAATTATTTTTAAAACTAAAAAAATACCTATCAACCAACTATTGCTACCGTTAGTAACCCTAAGATTCCACAGGGTCACAGACCTTTGCTCTAGACCTGGTGCTAACCAATGCTAAATGTCAATTCTATGGAAAAGACATGCTTACCATAATTTCAAAACCAAAAAGCTAGAAAGCAGAATGCCCGCAATTATAATCATAATCAAAATAATTTGAAGAAGGTATTCTTGTGAAAAAATTATGATAATGTATTTTCAGGAGATTAAATTGAAACCTTGCCTTTAATTTTAAAGAACTAATTGCACAAGTACAAGATTAAGGATTCTTGGCATAAAATGAGTGCACGAGAAAATTGTGCCGTATTTTAGCTGTGTTTAAGAAAATTCTGATACCTCACACAGTCTCCATCAGCTCTTATCATTCTCCATTGATGAACTAATCTGATTCTTTTCTGAGAAAAAAAAGGACCACTAGTTAATAGATCCTCATCACCATCCAATAAATTTCTTTGCCTCATTATTACATCTTTTCCTTTTTGTTACAACGAAGCAAAAATGCTTCACTCAGCCAGAAGCTACTCTGTCCTTAGGTCAAAAATTATCACCTTCAGGCCACGGGTCCTGTGGTTTCTCCTGTCTCTATGGCTCATGACCTCACCTCAATGCACAACCCTTCAGTAGATTCCACTAGATAGCAACCACAGTAACAAAATATGCTTCGTGTACTTCCTCTCTATGACTTTTATTTTGCAGCCAAGCATCCTGATATTTTTTCCACATTATAGTCATACTTTCCCAAACCTTTGTGATCACATACTGTATCTCCCTCTTAGTGTTCACAGAAAACTAAATGTTTCCAAAGACCCTCCTATTGCCAAACTGATTTTAAAATTACTGATCTCCGTCTCTCTCCCTCTCTCCAACCCCCTCCCTGGTGTTATGTATAGTTCTGGTTTTTACACCCTTGACCACATACTGAGCGACATACGCGGCTTCAAACTTGTGAAGATCATAACCCAGGAGTACCCAGCTACATAGCATTTGTGCTCAAAGTTCCCCAAAAACTGTAAGATAAATGCTTAATGCTAAAATGGCTAAGTTTGTGGATTATGTTATATAGCAATAGAAAGCCAATGTAGATTTCATTACAACTATATGCAAGATAGAGCTGTTGGACAAATGACCTCAGTTCTTCACTGGCTATGGTCCTAGGCTTCCCTCAGTGCTTGCCATGAGGATTCTTTGTAAGAAAATGCACAAGATGTCAGTCGGCTCACCTCAGAACATATTAGTGAGAGAGTCAAAGCAGACGAGCAAGATGGAATCCAGTCTTTTTACAATTTTACCTTAAAAATGCCATCCAATCAGTATGCACAAATCCCCTTCTTAGGAATTGAACCTCTAGGGCCATCCCATGCTTAATTGGAAGAGACTTGATAAAAGACTAGATATTAGGGGATATAAATTAGAAAATGAAGTCATTAATCCTAAAAACAAAACAAGGGAAATTAGTCACTATCGTCATTAGACATTCACTGAAACATGTATTATGACAAGATCTTTGAGCTTTCCAATTATTGAATGACTTAGTAGGCACCAAAGTAGACTCGAAAGATCCTGCCAAAATAAGAGAATATTATATCATGATATTTAAATTAGTAGTTTGCAACTTGCATTTTTCTACCTCTATAATGTCTTCTAAAGTTGTTTGTATTGTCAGCAGAAAAATATATCTACATTGAAAACATATGAACAATTCTACAGAATTATGCATTACATGTATAAATCATGTGCTACAAAGTCAGTTTGAAGAAGGATACATCAATAACCAAATTGTTCTTAGAGAAAGGTAAAATATATTTTAGCCTATCTTATTATTTTGTAATTCCCTAGGGATAAAGAAAGATTGAGTGATGTTTATGTTTAAATTATATCTATATGCAAATATAATTTAAAACATTTCACAAAATCTACCGAACTTATTTCTACAGTATTTGTTTTTTAGATAGAATTGGTTTTGATAAATTCACCAATGTTCTCAAAATAAACATTTTCTTTATGGTTCGTGTCATTTTATGCTAAAAATTCTCATTACTTTTCATGTTTTAAGCTCCATGTTATTTAAATTGCATATTCAGTAGTAAATTCTATTTATTTAAAGATTTGGAAGATGCACTGTCATAAAGGTTTATATCCTAGAAGCACTTAGAAATTACTGTTACTTTGCCTTTAATGTATTCAAAGGACTTTCACAAAATGGTACACTTTATTGGAACAAAATTAAAGGGACATCGAAAGAGAATTAGACAAAAAACAAATCATCTGTCAAGTTCTAATAGCAGACTTTCCATCAAGGGTCAATCATGTAAAGCCCTTTTACCTTAGAAATGTTTATAATAATAAAATATGTTTTTACTTGTTGCTCTTATTTAATAAATCATCTTTCATTTTTAATTTACACAAACAGAGAAATCACCGATGTTTCTCAAGAAATGTGCTTTTAGAAAACTCAAGATATTTATGCTGGACTGGCAGGTTACTACCAAACAGAGTAAAATATTTTTATGAGTTTTGGTGTCTTTGCACCATCATAAAGGATAACAGGGTGCATATATTTACTCCCTACTTTATTTGGTCTATGTTTTAGATTTCTTATGAGAAAGCTGCTACTTGGGGCTCATTAAACATTGAATTTGAACAAGACTAAATAAAAACATAGACACATGAACAACCCTGAGTGACATGTGTATGAATGTGTGCACGTTTGTGTTTTCACATACAAGAGGTGAATTTAATGAAGAGGACTGCGAAGTACAATTAATTAAAACAATTGGCTACAACTTCCTATAGCTTTTTCAGAGCGATGGTCAATCTATCTTTTACTTTGAATTTGTCCCTACTATTTTCTTCCCCTTCTTTACCCCTTATTGACACAGGACAGTATACAGTAAGCAGTCAAGTGTGCAAACACTTGGAGCCAACTACCCGACATTGAAACTTGGCTTCATCTCTTCTAACTGCAGGAAAAGGGGTGACTTAACCTGTATGTTTCTCCACCTCATCATCTCTAAAATGGGATTCACAGTAGAGAAATCTGTATCTATATGCATTTATATATATATATATTATTTATATAGGCATTTATGTGTACGCAAACATACTGTAATCATGGAAGTTTTTGAGTCATGATAATTTAAAAGGAGAATTTAAAGTACAATAAATATTTTTGTGCTTGTGCATACCAGCCATTCAAATATTAGCTGTTACTTTTTGTTGTTCTAATACTCTCAGCTGTTACTGTTTTATTGTTGAATCATGATCTACTTAGTTACTAAGAGTTATCTTAAAATATGCACTCTTTTAGGACTACTTTTCTGTCTCCGACAGTATTTGCTCATTGCATTTAATCACTTAATTTCTTAATTTGGTTTCTCCTGAAGGTTTTATCTTCTTTATTGTTGTGTTTTATATTTTATTTTATTTTATTTTATAACAAACATTTCCAAGGCTTAGTCCTTTTTATTCTTTATCTCTTTGACTGTTTGGCACCTGAAACTTAATTCTTTCTCTGAATTAATCTGCATAGCACAGTTCTGCTGGTCTTCGAGTAAGGCAGTACCACACTGTCATATACATACAGCCCTGTTTGTGTCGGGCCTCTTGAAATCAGGGTGTTGGACATAACCTGGAATGAATCATTGAGCTATCTCCTCATACCTGAAGGAAGAGATGCTGAGATGTGGGGTTTTCCAATCCAAATCACAGCAGACCCCAGATTCCCTCAACTACAGGGTGGAAATGTAATGGCTGTGAAGCCAGGCACCAAACTAATAAACTGTGTTCCTGAGGAAGTTATTGGTTATGATCTGCAGCCAAAATTCCCTTAGTTTCTTTTTTTCCCGTCTTCTTTCTGAATCACTGAAATATCTGACACTCTTCCACTAAATTCCTTTCCTATTTATGTGAATCAGAATCAATTACTGTTGTTTGCAAGCAAGGATTTTAATTGAACTTAATGCCAGGAATGAATGACAGATAGCAAACTTTGAGGGAAATGGGAGAAATCTATTAGTTTAGGGGATAGATGTGTCTAGCTGATAGATGGAGATAGTGAAAACCCCATCAGTGCCTCAGGATGGCAGCTTGACACCACATGGCATACAGTGCTGAGTCAGCTAAGTAAATTCCATCTGGAATCAGCTGCAGTCAAGTAGCCAATGAAGGAAAGCTCTGCGTGAAATTGCTTATTGCTTCCCTAAGACAGAACACAGAGTATGATAAATTTGAAGCTGTAGTGTGATGTGACTCCTTGTAACAAATAGGATTTAAAAGTTATAAAACATGAAAATCAGTAAGATCTTATCCCTAAATTCTTAGTTCAAAAGTGTGGTAGATTTATGCCAACAGTTCACCCCATCTTTGTATGCTCAAGCACTCCACTCTTGAAGAGGGAAGTCATGTCCTTTCTTCTTTTTTCTTACTTTTTATTTTTATTTTTTACCAAGACCATGTATTGGTGCATTGTATACATAATGATCATATTCATCATGGTTATTTTGTACCTGTACGTGATGTATCTTGCTTTTCCCCCCTCTTCCCCTCCCCCCCTTCTCCTCTCCCCCTTTCCTATTAACGGCACATTTATTTACATTTTTCCATTTTTTCTCTTTCTTCTTGAATCCAGGTTGGTTTTGTGACTTAATCAGTAGAATGAACTGACAGTGCAACTGTAAGACTTGAGCTTAAAAGGACAAATGTTCCTGATAGCTTTCTCTTTTCCTTTTTTAGGATTCATTTCCAATAACAAAAGTTTTCCTTAGAACTTTGAGTGGTGGAAGAACTCAGTGAGAGTGAGGGTTCGTAGATCTCCAGCCCCTTAGCCACTATAGCTGATAGTCCTGAAACATGAGTAAAGCCGTCTTGGATCCTGCAGCCCTTCTGTGGCTGCAACCAAAAGTCATGTGAACAGAGACTAGGGGTCCATGCTAGGCTGACAAATGGTCTGGTCCCCCAAAGATAGCTGCATCCTAATCCATGGAAATCATGAATCATATCTTTTATGGCAAAGGAGATGTTGTACATGGAAGTAAATAAAAGATCTTGAGATTTTCTGACACTATTTGAGTGAGTCTTAGTGTATTAGAAAAGTCCTTAAATAATGAGCCAATTGAGATCAAAGTCACAGTGGAAACAAGCGACTGGAGCAGTGTGAGGGAAAAGTCATAAGCCAAAGAATTAAACTGTAAGAAAATAAATTTGTGCTGTTTTAAGACTTAGTTTTTGATAGTTGGTTACAAGAAAAATAAGCAAGTAGCGCAACACAACACCTGTGCTGAGTGCTGCCCAAACTATAGAATATTAAGAAATAATTGATGGACACTATTATTTTATCAGGTTACCAAGTTTGGCAGGAGTTGTGAGACAGTAATGGAAAACTGGAATAAAATATGACCAGAAACCCAGAGCTAGTTATTATTATAACCAGAGCTAAAAGAAACTACCAGCAATAGGCTCAGGAGTAAGGTAACTAAGAATTAATGTAAAATTTTGTTTTGCAGTGTTAAATGAATCCAAAACTTACCAAGATTTTTATGAGAAATTCAGTACCCAGCCAGCTCTGAGTAGAAGCTGGAGAGCTGGAATAGAATGTGGAGGATTTGGAGACTAAGAATTCCAAAAGCACAACAATCCACTGAGCTTCCTTCTAGTACCAAAGCGCTTCTCTTCACTTGTCTGAGCTGAACAAGGTTCTGTAACCTGAAGAATTTACCTTGCAAGGCTTCCGGGGTGACAACTTAAACTAGATCCCAGGAACCTCAAGACAATGACAACAGTCACCCCAGGATCAAAATATACATTTAGATGGGAGGAATGTTCTACACCAACGTTCTACAGCACAAGAAGGTGACCATACGTTCATTGAGCATTTTATAAAGAACTAGAAGTGAGGATTTCTAATGCAAAGCAATAATGAATGTTTCACATAGTGGAAATTCTAATTAGCCCCATTTGATCCTTATGTATTGTACACCCATATTGAATTATATATCATGTACCTATATTGAATTATGAAAATAATTTTTGAATGAAAATGTTGACCCAGAAAAAAACTTATATAACAAAATAATTTTAAAAATTTATTCATTTACAGATGGACTATAATTTTTGAAAATTATTAGGGATAGTTTCTGAGAATATGAATAATAAGAGAATGTATTTCTAGATTGAAATGAATTAATACATGGATGATGCTGCACTCATGAAGATTATTGCTTTTCTTTGAGTTCTTATGCTATTGCTGCTACATGTTTTATTGTTACATGTTTTATAAACCTGTAACTCACTATTTTGCTTTATTGAAGTGTGATTAAAATAATTTTTCAAATATATTTTATATATATTTTCATTTTAAACCTGTCTACAGTTCATTTTTTTTGTATGACCATGAAATCTTCTCAGATATCATTATTTTTCCATTTGATGAAATTTTTTTTAATGTTGATCTGCTAATAATTAATTCTCTCTTTTTTAAATTGGTACCTTTAAAGTCTTTATTTTTTATTTTTTGCCTTTATTTATGAAAGAGAAGTAGACCGACACTTTGCACCACAGTTGAATTAACTCAAACCATGTGCCGCAGAATTTGTCCACGGAAACCTTGACTCTAATAACACTATCCTAACGTGACTAAGAAAGCAGGACGTAGGAGGTATCAACTGGAAGGTGGTGGACAATTTACACAAGTATACACAAGCCTGCTACCTCAGTAAAGTTTCCTAGGACCTCGTAGTCTGGAATGTATCACGATATCTACACTTGTGTAATCAGCCCTAATGATGGAGAAACAAAATTATTCTTTGAGTTTGTTTTAATTTTTGAGATAGTGTCCATTCTATTTTTCCTCACTCCTGATTTACCAGTAGGCCTCCAGCTTGCATTAAGTCTTTGAAAAGGGAAGAAGCTTCTCATGGTTCAGACTGATTTAGGGCCCTCAGATTTGCTATACTACAGTGACACTCCAAAAGCCTACAGCAGATCTCCTACAATATGAGACAAGAACTCCGGGGTTCCCTGGCTTTTATAGCAAAGTAACACTTAAATCAAGTAATGACTTACTTTTTAGAAATATCTCTTGCTATCTATTAGGGAAAGATTTCTGGACTGGGTACTCTAAGTCACCATACTATCCAAGGTAGCTCACCGTATGGGCTGCCCATAATGTACAGCAAGATATTTTCCTACCCCAAAAATGAAGCATATTCAGGAGTATTCCACTACTACAAGAAAGGCAAGTACCCCAGACTAGACTGGAAGTAATTCTCAGACATATATAATTTTAATCAACAAGTTATTCTAGCTTTTAGCATGACTTCTCTAGCCATGTTAACATTCAGCACGTTTCCCATACTGTGTACTTCGGGATCCAAAAAGGGTTCCCTATGATCACTCTAGAAGGAAGAAGGAGGAAGCGTAATACATGTAACTGGCAAAAAGCAAAGCAGCATTCTCTAAATACCTGTATAGTGGTGGCCTAGAAGAATTGTAAAATTACTTCAAAAAATTCTTCCAAAGGCAAAATTTCAGGTGATATATCGCATTCTGCTAGAAGGGAAAAAGATCTAAAGTACTTTATATCAATTTGTCAGCCAAGTGGCCAGGGACTTGCATGAAATGTGATTAAAGAAATGCTACCAAACATAGTATGACTGACTGTTTTCATAAGTGCCAGATGGGAAATGCTTTTATGAATAGTTCAGGATATTGCCCTGCAGAATGAAAAATATATGATGAAAGATGGAAAGGAAAAAAGAAGGGAAAGGAACATGAATGATAAAGAGGAGATTTGCCTTTAATGCCACCTTTGACTACCATAACCATTGGTAACACTTAATACAAGACTTTATCAGCTCTATTCAAAAATAGATCCACTTGGGGTTCAACTCTCACAAGAACGAAGTTATCTCTCATGGCTAAGCTAAACTCCCAATCATCTGGGCCAGAGAAAACTGAAATAGTGTTTGGAAGAGGAAAGTAAAACAAACAAGCTATAGCTGCATAATTAGTCACAAAAACAAGCCTTATATGAGGTATGATTGAAATATATGGTGAATGTTTAAATTTTTTAAAATTATTACAGTAAAATACACATTGCATCACCCCCTGAAAATAACTCCTCTCACTTCAAACACACTGCCTTAATCTCACTTGTTTAGACCAGCCCCTTGAAATATCCTGTTAGTTTCCATAACACTTTTACCAGAGTTTGAACTTCCATACATTATGAAGAATCAACAATAAAAGAAGACATGTAAACTCTATAAATTCATTATTTCAAATTCTATTTCAAATTTTATGGATAAAAATATTCTTGGCTTTAAAATATATTGTTTAATATAGCTACAGTCTCAAAAATGAACTTACATCTATGCATTGCAGTATTTCTTGTACCAGTAATATTCATTGACTTTCAGCCTCCTTTATTTGCTAAATATTTTTAAATATCTAAATATTTTTGAATGGATATACAAAGAAATGTTTGGGGGATTTTTAAAACATTTATTCTATTAAAGTATAATTAACAATTATATATGGTATAAAATTTCATTGCTTAATATACATACACATCTTAAAATAATCATCATAGTCAAGGCAATTGATATATCCATCACCTCAGATAATTACCACTTACTTTTCACTTTATGTGGGGAAAGGAATAAGAACACTGAAGACATGACTATATACAGAATAAATACTAAGGAGTAAAAAAATAAATAGAACTAATAAACTAATTTAGTAAACTTCCTGGGTATGAAACAAGTTTAAAAAAATCAATGGTATTTCTACACAAAAGCAAACTATCCAAAAAGTATTTTAAGAAACAATCCTAGTAATAATAACAAAAGGAAAATAAAAGCAAATATGTAATAATACACTTAACCAAAGAGGGACATGAAAGAATTGTCACTAAAACTTACAAAAAAACTGATGGAGTTAAAGAAGAACCCGATAAATACAAATACATCTTGTGTTTATGGCCTATAAGAATTAACATTGTGAAAACGTACATAATACCCAAGTTTTGATGAATGATTTTAAATGGAATATAAAGTATTTGAACTATAGAACTATATCATTCAACAGTCATTCAATCTAGAAAATAAGATTATAGTTCTGCAGAACTACAATGATAAAATCAAAATGTTTTAAATATCCATATTCTCCATATATGAAAATATTATTAGTTAAGAAGTATAAGCTATGTTTTGTAGTGCTCGCCCTCTCTCTCTCTCTCTCTCTCTCTCTCTCTCTCTCTCTATATATATATATATATATATATATACACACATACACAAACACACACTGTGTAGTGTTTACCTCTAAAGAGTTTAATGTGGTTAAATTTTAATATTCAATTGTTTTTAACTCCAATAGAATTGTGTGTTTTTGCTGAGAATTGTAATTCTGTGAAAGCAGTGATTGGTTTTGGACTTTACCAAGATTGCTAAGCTATAAACAAGTGACATATTCTTAGTAAATTCAATTTTTTTATCTAAGGATTTTGGTCAGTTAAAAAGATAGCAATAGTCACTGTTCAATAGAGAAACATTACTTTTGGCTGTAATTTAGTATTTATTGTATTGCGTAGCCAACTTTGGTGGTGTAATAAAATATGATATAGCACAGTCTTTTAAAAACTTCTATTTAGCTCACGATTCTGCACTGGCATTTTGCACAAAGTTCACCCAGGCTTCACCGATCTTACCTTGAGAACGAGCCAGCCAAGGATCACGGTACACAGTGGCATGAAGGGGAAAGAAGCAGAGCTGGGATGATCAATGCTGCTCTCCATTTTGTCCATCCTCTTTCACAAAGCTGTTCTAAGTTGTTTACACGGATATCACAGGATTCCCAGAGCAGAAGAGCAAGCTTGCAAGACCTCTTGATGCCTGGTTTAGAATTGTCATAAAATCACTTTCAAGACAAAATTTTGTCAAAAGAAGTCCCAGGTCTACCAGACAAAGAGAAATAGAACCCAGTTGTTGAAAAGCAAATAGCAAGGAATCATGACCAGTTTTTCTAATCTAACAATAACATCACCTGACTCTCTAGGGAAGGTATTAAGGGCATGCGAATGAATCAAACAGTATCTCAACTAGCTGAGAAAACTCAGTTTCTTCAATCTAATTTGGACTTTAAAAGAAAATACACAAAATTTTTTAGATATTACCACCATTTTTAACAAAGTAAACCCATAATTTTTGTCTAATATTGTGAAGAGAGATTTATAATGACATCTAAGCTGGTAATTAAAAATCCTTAAGAAACTAAACAGTAAAAAAGCACAAGTGTTAAATGATTATATGAGTATAGACTATAGACATATTTAATATACACAATAGGGACATATCCTTTGTATCATTCAGTGTGAAAACAGTATATTTGTCTACCATTACTGCTGATCAAATTATAATAATTGAATTTAATTTCTTCAATTAATTTTAGAATGACATAAAGTAGGAGATGATAGAAGATGAGTAGCTAACAAGACAAACTGATAAACTATGGGAGGTTAAGTGTATTAAGTCAGACACACAAGATTAAATATCATGTTTTTTCTTACTTGGGAAAAATATACATATATATAAATATAAATAAAGAGCAAAGTAGAAGATAGATAAATAGGTAGTATGGAAAAGCTCAAATAATTTCCCCAATTACCTATTCCATTGGTTCAAAAATATTTTAATATATATCCTAATTTGTTTTATTCATATTACTAGTTTCTCTTAATTCATTGAGAAGAAAGCTTTACACTACTATCTGTTTCTTCACTGAACTTAGAAATAGCTACATGATTCTTATTTAGTGCTCTTGGATCTCGTGCAAGTCAATTAATCTCTCTGTGCCTTGGAATTATATTCTGTAAAATGAAGAAAATAAAAATATTTTTCCTTCTAATTTTTGTGACACATAAATCAAGGCACATGAAAGCACTTAGATCAATGTGTATCACATAAGAATTTCTTGTTAATTTTTGCATATAATCATTTCTTTTGCAGAGTTTCTTTGTTGTTATTGCTATTAATTGTTATGTATTGATGAATGGATAATTCAATAATTATATACTTATTAATAAGTATACTTATTAATACTGATTAATATATACAATAATTATATACTTATTAATTAATTATATACTAATGAATCTTTGGTTTCAACTAGCTTGGTGGATAAATGCTATATAATGGTAAAATAATATTGCACTCCCCCTTATCTGAGGGAATAAATTTCAAGATGTTCCCCAGATACTTGAAACTATAAATAGTGCTGAACATACATGTCTATGATGTAATTTAAGTTAAAAATTAGGCACAATTTGAGACTGACATCACCCAATGCATAGAAGTGATAAATATTTAAGGAGATGGAAATGGTAATTACTCTAATTTTATCAGTAACAAGACACAGCAAATTATCATTCTGTATCTATACATACGAAAAAGTTTTCTATATTTTAAAATACGGACATTGACAACAATAACTAATAAAATATATAACATTTATACATATACTGTAATAGAAGGTTTTTTAAATTCATCAATTGTTCATTTCTGTAACTTTCCATTCGACATTTTCAGACTGTGAAACATTTTCATAACTGAATCCCTGGAAAATGAAACTTCCAATAAAAGGGAACTATTGTAAATATTTTCCCATTACATATGCAATGATTGATCAGTATTAACATGTATATCAATTAATGAACATACTTTTTGCATTTTTAATTTTTAAATTATACATATATTACTTTACAATGTTTTTAATGGAGATTTCTGCTGTTTAATTCCAAAAATTATTTACTATCTTGAGTTGCTAGAAAAAATAAATTTAGTAATTGTTAAGAGGTTTTTTTTTTGATTATTTAAAACATGTGACAGTGTCTAAGTTTTCTGTTGCTACTATAACAATTTAGCACAAAAATAGTGGCTTAATACAAATGTATTATAGTGCAGTTCTTTAGACTGGAAATCTGACATGAATCTCACCAATATCTTATAGGAATAGAGTCAAGGAGTTGGTAGGACTGCATTTCTGTATGGAATATTTAGAGAAAATGTGTTTTCTTGGCTGTTCTAGCCTCTTAGAAGTTACCCACAATACTGGCTTGTAATCCCTGTCTTTCATTTTTAAAGCTGCCAGTTGCATGCCAAATTCTTCTCACAACTAGTCACTTTGCATTCCTTTTTTTGCCTCAGTCCTCCATTTTAAAGAACACTTGTAACTACATGAACCAATCCTACGGTCCTCCAAGAATCTGAGATAATCTCTCCATTCCACATGAAAGTCCCTGATTTAATCACATCTGGAGGTTCCTTTTGCATGTCAGCTAACATGTTCATAGGTTCCTCACATTAGAATATGACAATCTTTGGGGAATCAGATGTCACTGTAACATTTAGTTAACAGGTGTCCTTTCTTTTTAATTTGAAGGTAGAAATATATGTAAAGGGTTGGGGATTTGGCTTAGTGGTAGAGCTCTTGCCTAGCAAGCCCAAGGCCCTGAGTTCAATTCCCAGCACTCCCCACAAAACATGTGTGTGTGTGTGTGTGTGTGTGTGTGTGTGTGTGTGTGAATTTTCTCTTGGTGAGTAACAAATTAATACAAACGTAGTTTAATGCAACATCCTGCAGCATCCATTTATCATCTCAGTCTTTGTAATCAAATGCTGAAGACTGGGTCATTGCTTAGGGTTGTGCAGGGTCAGTCAAGTTGCGAGTCAAGGCAATAATGTCATGTTTAGTTTGAAATTTTCTTCTGAGTTTAATCAAGTCTTCCTCTTCTTGTTCTTATCAGATGGGATTCCTTTTTTATTTGCTGGATGTTGACTGGAGCTCACGTGTTTCCTAGAGGTTACCAATGAAGTCCCAGCTAAGTGGCATCCCCATAGATAATTCACAACTTGTTTACTTCCTTTCTGCCATATCAGTGTGAAAGCCTTTGATGTTTCTTCTTGTCTTTTCTAAGCACTCATCTGATTAAGTTAGGACCATTCAGAATAATATCCTTTCCCTTTATTTCAGATTCTAATGTTTAGGAACCTTCATAATAGCCGAAAGTTTCTCTTTTGCATACAAATTAACAAGATAAGGGAAATGAATTTTCCTCATAGTCACAGGCCTTGCCTATGTTTGAGGTAAATTATCACACAAAATGTGTATTGTGGTGGAATTTTGGAAGACTTCTTTCAGCAGTAACATTCACAGTGAATGAAGAGGAAGTCACAAAGAGTAGGCAGGGTTAAAGAATAATTCACTCTGAAATGTAATAAAACCATTTTAAGTAACATATATACATGCAAGTCTATGGTATGTAAAAAATACTCAATATAGGTGTAATTTGAGATCATTCAAGCATGAAAATGAATTATTGTAACTCTAGAAGATAGATGCTAATATTCTTTACTCTTAAATTCTACATAGATTATAGAGACAGACAGACAGACAGACAGTGGAATAAACTCAAACTCTTCACACTGAGCTATATCCCCAGCCTTTTTTCTTCCTTGCTTTATTTTTTTCTTCTCTCTCTCTCTCTCTCTCTCTCTCTCTCTCTCTTCTTTCTTTTCTTTCATCTTTCTTTTTTGGAAACAAGTTCTCTCTAAATTGCTAAATTGCCCAAGCTGGGCTCAACTTTGCAATCCTCCTACCTCAGCCTCTCAGAGTACAAGGGATTATAGACAGGCACCACCACACCCAGTTTAAAATTGAAATTACAGGATTTTTTTTCTCACAGCATTAACATTGCTTGCTCAAGGACGCAACCTTGAAAAATGATTGACTACATCTGGAAAGGTAGTATTGACAAATTTCAGGTAGAAAATCATGTAATATAATTAAAACCACACGAGAAAGTATTAAAATTATCTAGAAAACTGTCACGCTCTATATTGTAGCAATGCGTGTTAGCATAGAGCAGAATTAACTTGTGTTTCAAAGCAGCCCAAAGACCCAAAATACTTAACTTCTGGTCTAATGGCATTTTTGTTTGTTGTGTTCAGTGTAGGGAAAAAAAAAACAACAACAACAAAAAAAACAGCCGGTGTTTAACTTCGGGATACATTTCTTCACTTTTTTCAATTCTATAATTAAAACTGTTCAAACTTCTTTTACTGAAGATCGCTCACTCTGAAAACTGCATGGAGAGTCCAGCATGTCACACCTTGTCAAGATTAGAGCTAGAGTGCACATATAAGAACACTCCTCAGAAATTCAGCCATCTGATTTATGGTTCAAAAAAGAGCGATCTTCTTAATCAAGCTAGTACTCTTGATTAAAAGCTCTACTTTCCAAAATGAAATCGTTTCCTAAGCCAAGAACATTCTCTGTAGATGTTGTTACTTGTGGAGTTGAAACTTTTTTTCTTCTTTTCTACTTCTAAAAGAGAAATATCTGAGAATATAAACAATTACTAATAATAGAAAATGAATGTAGTTTTCATCATAGAAGGCACAAGACAGAGAAGTGTAACATTCAAATATATATAGACAATTTAAATCAAATTGATTAGCATTTGGATATAATCACTCATAGGCATGAAATGCTACTTAATCAGGTAATGACTTCATTAAACATGGTTAATCACACACCACCTCAAAGTCATTTTCTAAACATAGAATTAATTACTCAAATTATAGCAATTAAAACACACTATTCAATGGCTAGATTCATTTTTTTAAAAACTTAGGCAAGCTTGCCAAAAAATCTACCCATCACTTGTAGGAGTTGTAGTGTGTACTGAATATCTAATTCAAGAAAATATGTCTAGGAATAAAAAGTACCATAGGAACAAAATACCCAAGGTGTGATCAAGATATAGGTGAATGTTTAAAGTCAGACATGTATTTCAGTAAAAGACACATTGTTATTAATTCCCCCTCAAAATACTCTCCCTTGCTTTGAACATTCTTATCCCATTATTCTTGAAACATTTTTTCCAGTTGTTAAAAGGTTTTTTTTTTTCAGTATATGTATACATAATAATTACATTTGTTTATTTTGGGGAATTGAGAAATTCCCCAATATAGGTTTAGTTTGTGTCCTGATTTTTATTCCCCTTTCACCTCTAGACTCTCCTCTCCTTATTTCCCCTGATTCACTTCTTCATCTCCTAAATGTCTCCCTCCCTGTTTCCTATAATTTCGCCACTTTTTGAAGCAGTTCTGTAAGTCCTCTTCCCAGAGTGTCTTTTTTGAGGCATGATAAAAAATACAGCGACTGCTGCTGCCAAGAACCATCCAAAGGAAAGGCAACTCATAGAAACATTATGGAGTATCCTCATCCACCTTGTTCAGTGGATCTGGTGAGCTAGGACTTCTGGCTCTTCCCCAAAGTAAAAATAACCACAAAAGATAAACATCTGAGTCTGTTCGGGGCATCCAGGCAGGCACAACAGAGCAATTACAGACACTCGGGAAGGAGGTCTTACAGAGCTGCTTCAAAAGGGACGAGAATGATGGAATACGCATGTTCAAAGTGTGTGTGAGGGGAAGGGTAATGGCAATGTGTCTTTCAGTGTATTATATGTTTTAATTCATTATATTTTTTAATCACACCTGTGGACAACTTTGAGTAGTTATGTTTTAAACAATTTATTTTTATTTATTTATTTTTCAATTTTATTTTAATGGTACATTTTAGATGTACGTAGTGATAACATTCATCAGAGGAGATTTGCACTTGTACATGACATATCTTGTTGCTTCTTTTGTTTTAACCAATTTCACACAGTAGTTTCTTGGAAGTAAATAAAGCATACAGAATACACTTAAAAATTTGAAAAAAAAGTTCACCTGGTAAGCAAACTGTGTGTAACTGACCATTTATCTTCAAATATTTTATACTTGGTAATCATAGGACAACACCCAATTTAGGTAAAGTACAAATACATTTTCCTTATTACAAAAAATTCCAGCAATATATATAAACAACTATTCAAATGATCCCATAAAATGTACCCCAGACCAGATAATCAAATGAAATACAACCTACTTGGAAGATTTATAGTCCAGGGCAAGGTAATGTGTACAGCAAGAGGAGCACTACAGATAAGATGGGTTAAACACGTCCTCGGAAGGAAGAGGCTATTGGGCTTTCAGCTCTGAGGCATATGCTTGGAAAACTGATTTTATTGTGGCTCAATTGCTGAAATAAAATTAGTTTCCTTTTCGTGGCTTGTCTTTTATATGGTTTTTCTTGACCATTCAGACACTAAGTAGAATACTTTATTTCTTGACTACATTCATTTATGTACTTACTATAAAAAGGGTTTTGCAAGGCTCAATAAACACTTAAAGAACAGAAGGGATTAAATTGCATTAAACTGACTGTATTTCAGAGTTACTATAGCAATTTAAGAATGGAAATTTTAGAGTCATATTTCTTTTTTTTAAATTTGGTCTATTATTTAATTATTCTACATTCAACTTAAGATGCAAACTGCTAATGGTATTGTAATAATGTATATTAAAAATCAAAAAATAGTGAAAATTGTTGACATGCATGTAGCAAGTACAACAATTACTTCTGTTCATCACTTGATATCCTCCTACAACTTCATGTGAAAATAATTCTTGTCAATTCATAAAGATAAAATGAAGATCAAATATCTAGATACATTATATGATACTTGTTAACAGTCTTCCTTTCATTAATCTTTTCTTTATTAATATTACCCAGCAAATCATCCAAAGAATGATCATATTTATCATTGAAGAGTGATTACTCTTGGTAACAATACGCAAATGTGACCAACATAACTTATTTCTAAGGAATATCTAATTTTCATTTATTATTAATGATTTAGAAAATAAAAAAGCATCAATAGCTCATTACAGAATGCTCATTTATAGATGTGAGCTATTCACAAGTTGTGATTCAAACTATTGTTCCTAGAGCTATGCAACAAAGATGATCATGACAGTTTCAATTTCGACCACATTCCATGTTTACCTTCTATCCAAACATCAGGTGTCTGAGAATTAATTTGTCCCTGTTGTCATTCTGAACCTGTATTTATAACATACTGAAATAATACTATTAGCCAAGTAATTTAGTTTAATGAAAGTTATGTTTCATAATCATATATTAGGAAAATAATACTGGATAGTGTTATTGAAAATTATTTTGTAAATTATGGCACTACAATAACTCAAAGAGCATAAATGATATGAAAGAAAAGCTCCACCTTCTTGCCCAGGCACAACTACATTTTTCTAAAGGCTAAGTAAAGCCTTATTTTTTTTTTCACTTGGGGCTAGACTGTAATGAATATTGTTAGCTAAACAAGCAACACACATTTTAAAATTCCACCCTGAAAATGTTTCATATGCATATTTTTAAACGTAATTAAAATGACCTTTTGTGTGTACATACTAAATACTATTTAGCTCTACAGTCAGTATCAGAATATGAGTGTGCCTTGAATTTTACAATGTCTGTCCAAATAAAGTGTTGCTTTCATGTTTCATTTTAAAAAGAGTAAATGCATTGGAAAATATTTATGAAATGGAATATAGCTACTTAATGATTTTTATTTCAGTTTCATATCATGATGGCCCATGATTTAACTCAGATGTTGCCTCTTCCATAAAGTATTTCTTTACTTAATATCAAAACTATGAGGGACAAATAATTCTGGGAATTATTCAAATATGACAAATTTCTTTCAGAGTTTTGTATTTGATGATTTAGACAGGTCTTTGACATTGCTGTGAAAAAATAAGTGAGAATTTAGAAAATGATGATCTATGAAAGCAAGTAGATGTAAAAATTGAGGAAAAAAATAAATATGGGTGAAGTTGACAGTGACTAATTCTTTTAACTAATATATAAGGCAAACTTCGTGGAATTGCTGCTCATTTACCACATACAATTTTTATTTTTAAAAGGTTTCAAAATTTGTAATTATTTTTCTAGTGTTGCCCATTAACATTTCACTTTTCTCTTTTTCTTTCTCCGCATTTTAACTTATGTTCTGAAAGAATGGGGAAAATTGAGATTTATCCGAATATAAACAGACTTTTCATATAAAGTCACTATATATTATTGTTGGTATTTTAAGTCATATCTTCAAAAGTATTGTAAAATTATTAGTGCTAATTCCATCCAAGGAAAACCTTTTCCTTTTTATTCTTAATGAGATCCTGGAATCTTAAAAGTATGAGGCCTTATTTCTCCAAGGAGAAATAAGGAAATAAGAAATAAGTCCATCTCCTGTGATGGACTTATTGTAGCCAACTTGAGCAGGAAATACCCAGCTGGACGGAGTTGGTATGATTCTGGGCATAGATGATCCACTAAAGATTGCAGTCGATGGAACACAAAAGAGAATGGGAGTGGAAGATAGGAGCTGGCTGTTTCCCAGGAGAAGCTCTGCTGTGGCTGGTTCTCCTGAAAGGAACTCAGCTGTTCTTGTCAAACAATGAGCTCAGGGCCTTGCTGTCCCCGGGGATGCCTGCTGTTTCCTTCACAGAGCTCTGACCTTCATTTCTGCCTTAAGAGTAGTATCCTGGTGCTGGTACAGATTTCTTCAGCCTTTTAGTGCAGACACAGATGTACATGAGACACTGCTGTGGGCTCCCAGCCCTTGACTGGATCTTTTGGGTCTCCAGTGCTTAGACAGACATTCGGCACTCTTCCTGCATTTGGCTTGTGTGTGAAGGTTGTAACTTGTAATTGTTCTGTATTAAATCTGATCTCTTACAAACATTAACTCTGGAAAAGTAACTAATACAGACCCAAATCTCTAAAGGTCATAGCTATATCTGGATCAAAGGAGTGAAGAGAAATATTTCAGAAAGATCATAATCCTGTGAAAGAAGTAATATGAAGGACACTAAAAAAAGGATTAACGTTTTATCCGTGAGAAAAGTGTTCCCAATGATGTTTTTGAAAGAATATGTAATTCAAACGATGTGTTATAAGGTAGATATTTCAACTTTGTTCTTGTCATTTGAGAATGTGCCAATGTGTTTATTTACATTTCACCCCTTGCCTCTGAAAGACAACATAAAAGAGAGAAAAGCACTTTCAAAAAGAACAAAAATCATATATAAACACTTTCAAGAAACATATTGTCTTTAGGAATAAAAAAAACCTTAAAATACATTCTTCAATAGTTTGCAAAATCATTTTTTTATATTTTGAATAAATTCACATATATTCAAGTAAGTTTATTATAAAATTCAGTTTAACTACAACTTGTATCGCTCATAATATTTTCAAATACTTATTTTTCCGTAATTTGAACAGAATAATAACAGGATCTATTACATAAGTTAAAAGTGCTAGGGATTTAGCTCAAATGGTAGAGCACTTGCCTAATAAGCACAAGGCCCTGTGCTTGATCCCCAGCACCAAAAAAAAAGAAAAAGAAAAAGAAAAAAGAAAAAAGAAAAGAAAAAGAAAAAAACAGTACTCTCTCATCTCAGTGACTCTGTACAAACATAAGTTAAAATCAATCAGGTAGAATTACACTGAAAGTGCTATATGTAATAAAACCTTAAATATAAATAGAATTTTGATTTGAATAAATACTACGCAGCCATATTTTTCTGTTTTTCTCTTGTTTATGTTATTTTCCTCATTCTTATTATAATTGTTTATTGTACACATTTAGGGTATATAACACAAAATGTTTAAATATATATAATAAAATAGTAACTACAGTCACGTAAATAAACCTACTCATTTCCTCAGGCAATACATCTGAAATCTACTTTTAGCTAATATTCAGTATACAACACAATATCCTTGGCTGTACTTACTATATTTTACATTAGATCTCTAGACTTATTCATCTGACATAATGACATTTGTACCCTTTGGCCTACAATTACACATTTTGCATCCCCTTCCCTACCTCACATCATTTCAATCTTTATATTGTTCTATTTTTAGATTTTAGATATATGTGAAATTACACAGTACTTACCTTTCTGATTCAGGCTTATTTCTCTTATTAAAATATCCTCATTTCTTCCATGTTCTTGCAATTGGCAGGATCTTTATTTTAAAGATGGATAATTTTCCACTGTACGTATGAGCTGTAATATCTTTATCCATTCACCTTTTAATTGAATCTAGAGGTCCATGTCTTGGCCACTGTGTATAATGCCAAAGAAAACACGAGAGCACAAATATTTCTCTCCAGTTCAGATTTCATCCCCTTTGGATGTACACCCAGAACAAGTATTGCTGGCTCTGTGCAATTCTTGTTTCACTTTATTTATTTTCATGGAATCTCTGTACCATTTTTCATATGACCATACTAATTTACATTCTCACAAACAGGGTAGATGGATTCTCTTTTCTCCTAAACCTACTCGCTAACATGCGTCATCTCTTGGTTTTTGATAACAGCAATTCTAACAGATGCAAGGTGCTACGTCATTGTGGTTTTCATTTGCATTTCTCTAATGCTTAACGTTGTTGAGCATCTTTTCTTATGCTTATTCATTTATACATCTTCTTTCAAAAATGTCTATATAAGTACTCTGCTAACTTTTCAATCGAGTTATTTGGGGGGTTTTTGTCCATTTGTTTTTGCTTTTGAGTGAAATAAATTCCTCATACATTTTAGATATTAAGCACATGTCAGATATGTAGTTTTCAAATATTTTCCCCTCTATATGCTGTCTTTTCAGTTTGTGAAGTGATTCTTTTACTATACAGAACATTTCTAGTTTGATGCAGTCTCACTTGTTTATTTCTTGCTTCGTCAGATCTTTTGGTGTGATATCTAAAAACTCATTACTATGATCAATGTCATGGAGATTTTCTCATAGGCTTTCTCCAAGGCTATTCAGATTCAGGTTCTATTCTTAAGGTCTTTAATTCACTGTGAGTTGAATTTTTTGTATGGTATGAGATAAGAATCCAAGTTTTTTTCTTTTCTTTTTTGCATTTGAATATCGAGTTTTATCAGTATCATGTACTGAAGAGATTATCCTTTCCTTTGTCCAAAATTAGTTGAGCACACATGGTACTGTTTTTCTCTGGAATGTCTCCCAAAAGATCAGATGCTAAAGGACTGAATACTACTGGGAGGTGGTGGGATTTTGGGATATCAGGCCTAGTAAAGGCTTGTGGGTCAGTGGAAGTGAGTGGGCCCTTCGGAGGAATATTAGTACTCCAGGCTCTTACCTCTCTCTTTACTTCCTGACCAACTTCCTCTGCCATAGACCTCCTCCATGACGCATGGCCTCTGCATAGACCCAAAAGCAAAGGAACCGATGAATCATGGAATGAAATCTCTAAAACCATGAACTAAAATAAACTTTTTCCTCTTTTGTGTCAATTATACCAGGCATATCCACAACAGAAAATTGATGAGCATAGAAAATACACTTTGTTTAATTTGTTTAATTCTGATTTATTGGTCTTTTTTTGCTGATACCATATTGTTTTGATTAAAGTGTCTGCAATACAGTTTAAATTTAAAAAGTATAAACCTTTTCATCTGAAAGTCTTTTGTGGCTAGCCAAGTTATTTTGTGGTTTTAAGAATTTTAGAGTTCTTTTTCTATTTCTGTGAAAAATGCCATTGATGTTTTGGTAGGGAATAGATTGAACCTGAATATTACTTTGGATAGTATGGATACTTTAAAATATCAATTTTCCCAATTTACAAATAACAGTTTTAAATTATCCATTGTGAAAACAATAGAGGTACATTCTGAGAAGTACATAATTAGGCAGTTATATCATTATATAATTTATTATTGTACAATCACACAGAGTATACTTAGTTACAAGGCAAAATGGTCTTAAGGAACCACTATTGTATATGTAGTTCATCACTGACTGCCACACTGTTGTGGGAGACATGACTGTGTTCCTGTCTCTTTCAATTTTTTTATTAATGTTTTATAGTTTTTAGTGTATGGATCTCTCATCTCTTTGGTTTCATTTATCCTTAAGCATTTTTGTTGTTGTTACCACCATAAGTGGGATAGGTTCTTGGATTTTTTTTTTTTAGATATATCATTATTTGTGTAATTAGGTGGAGCTGATTTTTACATATTGATTTTGTGTCCTTTACTGTATTGAGTTTATTAGTTCTAATAATATATGGTTGAATCTTTAGTATTTTCTTCATATGTGACCATGTTATCTGCAACAAAAATAACTTTATTATTTCCTTTGTGATTTATATGCCTTTTTATTTTTTCTTGTCTTATTTCTAGTGTTAGTTCTTCTACTAGTATCTTGAATAGAAGTAGAAAAAGTGAGCTTCCCTAACGTGTACTGGATCTTAGAGGAATAACTTTCACTTTTTCCCCATTGATTTTATTTTTTATTTATTACTAGAAGATTTATGATGTTCCTAATCATCATTGAATCACTGAATAATTATCTAAGAAACAGGAATTCTTCAAGGTATTTTAACAAAAAGTGACAACACAAGAACTTATATACTCACAAAACCTATGAAAGAATGACTTTGGGCAGAGAAAACTAAGATTTGTCAAAAAAACAAAACCAAAAAACAAGAATCCGCCACCAGTTAATCCAGCTGCTTAAAGGACTAAAGTGTGTAATCTGAGACTTCTTTCTAAAACCCCTTATGAATGCTGCACACACTGCCAAATGAGAATAATGACTTGCCCACTCCTTTCTCCCAAATCTCATTTAATGTCCTGCAATACAAGAAAGAGCTTGGACCTTTGAAGATAGTGCTGAAAATCAAGACAATACCTAAAATATTTACTAATAAATATTGCAATAGTATAGGTTCAATAAGCAGTTTTTATTATAAAATATGTCCTTTTTCAGTTTCAATTGCATTTACCTCTTATTTGAAGAAACATATGTATTAGCTGACTGGATATCTCAAGTGCTTTAGTTATGTGGCGTTATCTCTGCTTAATATTAAAATACAAATAATTTGAGGTCCACTCTAAATGTAATATTAAAATACAAATAACTTGCGGTCCACTCTATATGGGAAACAAATGTTACTTCTAATATTTGTTTTGTTTTGTTTTTGTGGTGCTAAAGCCCAATCCTCGAGCTTTGTACATACTAGACAAGCACTCTAACATGGAGCTACATTCAGGCCATCACTTCTGGCATCTTATTATCAAGACTGGCCTTATGTTTACACTGGTGTCCTTTGATTTTTTTTTAATCCTTTAATTTATGTGAAATATAAATTATGCTTATATCTTAACTCATTTCACTGGTTTCTCTCCTCTTTTCTATGTTAACTCAAACTTTAAGCTGTCAAGGAACAACTACACAAGAATAATTACATCAGAGGGCTTATTCAAGATCATTGCAATAGGGATAAAGACTATTGCAATGGGAAAGAGAAATTGAACTCAAGTCCACTTAAACAAAAGACAGAAAAGTATTCAAAGTTACCACTGTGCATTAGAGAGAAGGTTGTTCAATGTGACTGAGCCGTCTTTATTGAAGTTAAGCTCTTAAAGTCCTACGGAAATCATGAGACAGGGATGCGATCTTTCGAGATGACTACATTTCACGCGATGACTCCAAAGTTCATGAGAAAAGCAGGAAAGAGGATGGAAGAAAATTTACAACTCATATGACAGGGAAAGAATTAATAAGTGTGAATCTTTTGAAGTAAATACTCTAAGAAAAAGTTAGTCAAGGGCTGTATTCAGGAAGAAACCAGAGTAATGTTTGGTCAAATTGAGGAGATCTTTGAGATGGTCTCAAAACACAGATCTCCAAGAGGCAGGTCTAGAGAGGACCTGCAGAGTGTTAAGCTAATCACACTCCTCAGTTCAAATTGTATACCATCATCGTTTGCCTATGGAAGATCCTGCTATGGACCAAATTGTCCTGCTTTTGAAGATTCATGTGTTGAAGTCTTTACCCGCAATGTGTCTACATTTGTATTTAAGGATTTTTTATTATTTAGTTGAGGTTTAATTGGGTCATAAGGGCTGGGATGTAATCCCATAGAATCGGTGCCCTTATAAGAAGAAAGAGACCAGAGCTTGCTACTTCCCACAAGCACAGGGAAAATTCTTTGTGAGGACAAAGAGAGGAGCCAACTCTCTTCAATCCAGAAAGAGCACGCTCACCTGAATCCAAATTCACTCCATCCTCCATCATGGACTTTTAGCTTTCAGAACTGTTAGAAGGTAAATATTTGTTGTCTAAGGCCCATCTGTGGCATTTTGATATTGAAGCCTAAGCAAACTAATACAATTCCTTTCTTATGTTTTGTGTCTGCTTCAATTTTGAACATTTATTCTTCATATCCTTCTGACTTCAGAAACCACTTCTTATTCCCTCATATTCTAATTACTTTGATGTGTTCAATGTATCTATAATTTTACTACAAAATTGTAAGATACAATTTTTACATACCTATGTTTTAACTTACCGAAGTGATATAATCTCATATTTTATTGCGTATCTCATAGTTTTTTTTTTCCCCACCTAGGACCATTTTGTTAAGTCTTATTCATGTGCCTATGTGTGAGTCTAATCCTGGGCTATCAATGGCTACACAATGTCCCATAGTCTGCTTCTAACATGCTTAATTTGCCCATTTCCAGAGATGATCTTCAAGTCTCTGCCTTTGAACAATGCCACAGCCACATGACTACTGAAATATGTAATTGTCTTTTATGCTGTACCCAGGCTTTCTTCCTGTTTTTTGAATTATCACTTGAAACCCCTTTTAATTTCCTAAAATATTTTCTTTCATCTCCTTATTTCCAGAGTTTCTTTTGAGTAGCCTCTATGAGAAAAGTATTACTCCCAGATAAATGCAGCCATATTTGTTAGAGGGCCCAGCTCATTCACAATATGCCTTTTGGGCCTTTAATACCAGAGGAGTAAATTAATGCAGAAATTGGTCTTCTGCTAAAATCCAAATTTAGGTAATTATGGTTTAAAATATTATTTTTGCTCTCTGTATTTAAATAACAAAATCATGAATAAGAAAGTTTAATGAAATGTAAATTCAAAGAACAAAAATGTTTGCAAGCTATACAGCAAGGTTAAGAATATATTTCATTTTTAACTTCTACCCGTTAACCACAGTCACCAGTGGCTCCCTCCATGAATTATATGATGTTAGCTGAATACGGAGTAGAATGAAATAGGCAATGTTTTGAGTCCTGTTTTACATTTCAATCAAATAAGGAGGCAGTGTCATTTTAAGTGCGCATTGCAAATTCCATCCTTCACCTTCAATTAAAAGAATCCAAGAAGAGGCTCTTTCCTTCTAATGCTTTGGATTTCCTCCTATACATCACTTGCCATCGCCCATTATCTCCCAGCAACAGCTGGTGACACATAGTCACTGTGCCTCTAGGAAAGCTCTCTTTCCCCTTTCCATCTGTTTCAGTCCATTTACTTCAGAAATAAAACACTGCTTTAGCTAGTCTGCTTACAGCATCGTGTCCACAATGTAATTTAAATCCTTTCAGTTAGGGGACGCAGATTCTGCATTCTGCGAGTAGCTTTACTTTAAAAACAAACTCAGTTTGGAGATCTTCCCAAGCTAGTATTTGTAAAGAAGTTTTCATAAGTAAAGTAGAAAAGTACCTGACACTCGCCTTATCAAAGGAAAGCAGGCTACTATGTAAATGTATGTGAAACTAAAAATACTGATTGGCTTTGGGGGGTTAAATTTAAACTAAAGCGAACAATGTTTTATTTTTCACTAGAGAACTGAAAGGATTTGCAACTTTTGTAAGGTCTGCGTACCAGTGTCTCCGAGATGATGGAAAGTGGTTGAGAAGTGTGGATGGATGCCAGAGAAAGGTCACCTTCTGCCTCCTCACACCTTACACCTGGTTCCAAACCTAAACCATCACCCTAATAGGGGTTTTTGTTTATTTTTCTCTTTTTAAATGTATATATGTATGTATGTGACCTGCTCCTCCTCTTTGGCGAAAATCACAAGCTAAGGGTCAAGCTGCTAAAGTTCAAAGCAAGACTACAGCATTATGTGTGACTTGGGCAAGTGATTTAACATGTCTGCCTGTTCTCTTCACCCAAAAACTGAGACATCTATTTCGTGGCATCAGTATGAGAAGTAAATGGTATGTTTCATAGAAAGGGTTTAACACAGGGCCTGTTCCATTATAGGGGATCAAAAGCAAGCTACTTTAAGCTTTGCAGAAATAATGAGATTTTCTTTTCCCTGGATTAGTCGGATTCTTCCACATTTTAAAGAAAGGAGAATGCTATTTTTTAAACTTAGTCTCTTTGGTTTTGCTTTGAAGAAATGAAAAATAAAATTATATTCCTAAAATAAGGGATGTAAGAATTATACTCTTCTTAAATTCATTATTTCAACAAAGCTAATTTTGTCCGGCAGAGTATAAAATTGTTTATAGTGATATTTTCTAATGCATTAATGTTTTTATTTTCTGATAGTGAATTTTTAATTTTTAAATTGTTTTTTACTGACTTTTTTTTGCTTATTCTCAAATGAATATTTTGTTTATATATTGGAAATATAGAAATGCATGTTAACTTTATTTTTTTGCTTGTTTCTAAATTTAGATGTAATTTTCCCATAAAGTAATATCACAAATGAATAAGCTATGTTTTAAATTATATTCATTCATTTCCTGCTTTTAAGTAGTAAATGTGACCTTACCTAGTTTCCAATAAACCATTATAAAAGTTGCTATTCTGTTCCACTCTGAGCTACAGACTGTGTAAAATATCACACTGTGGAAGTGTATTATGATCTTAAAATTAATTGTCAAAACAGAACTGTTGATTCCATGTTTCCTCACAAAAGCCCCCAATTTGTTTATCCTCAACATTTATAACTCAATGATGGCTTTATCTTTGTGAAAAGATCAATGAGAATGTGCTCTCTGCTCAACACTCCCACTCTTATCTCTTCAGAGGCACCAGTGTTCAGCTGTTCAGTGTGTATCCTTCAGGACTACATGGTTACATCTGTGGTTCTCCACCAGAGATGATCCCCACCCCTGGAACATTCCATGATAGCTACAGACTTTTTTGGTTGCCATGTAAAGGGTTGTAACTAACATCTGGTCTAAACTTCAACAATGCACAGGACAACCCTCAACATACAAAAATATTTCAACCAAAATGTCATTAATGGTGAAGTTGAGGAAGCCTTTTTACATGATATTGCTGTCGATGGTGTACTTGTTAAACAATTCAATAGTTTAATATTCAGACTTGTCCAGTCAATCAATTTTAAAGAATTTTTATAGTCAGAAAAGAAATCCCACATCCATTACAAACTATTTTTCTTTTCATGTAATCCTCCCAACAATAAGCAGCCACTAATCAACATTTTGTCTGTATAGATTTGACTACTCTAGATATTTCATATAAATGTAATCATATTATATGTTATATATATACATATATATACATTATATAATCACATACAATCATATTGTATTTTACAACCAGCTTCTTTCACTTAGTATACTACTGTCAACATTCATCAGTGCATGTGTCTGAACTTCCACTCATTGCCAAATAATATTGCATTGTATCGGTATAACATTTTTAGTCCCAGTTGATGGGAATTTGGAATGTTTCTACTCTTCGTCAACTATTAATAAACTCATTATGAATATTTATGTGTAAGTTTTTATATGGACATCTTTTTCTTGGCATATCTAAGAGTGTAAAGCAATGGTGAATTTTAATCAGCATTATAAAACAGGTTTTCTTTACATTCTCCCAGTCAACAATTATTATTGGATTTTTATGATATTTTGATTAGTCATCCAAGCACATATGAAGCAATATTTCATTTTAATTTTGACATGTATTTCCCTAATGACTAAAGGGAATACATCGTATTCCTTAGACATTTGTGTATCTTCATTAGAGAATATCTGCTCTATGTCCATTTTATAATTTGCTTTGCCTTCTCATTGAAGAATTTTACATATTCTAGCTGTCAGTCCTTTGCCAGAAGTGTGATTTGTAAATGTTTTCTCCCATTTTGTAGAGTTTTTTTTCACTCTATTGATGATATCCTTTGAAGTACAAAAGTTTTAACTGTGATCAAGTTCTTCATTTTTCTATTTTAACTTTTGTGACCTGCATGAAAAGATGAAGACATACTCCTATATTTTCTTCTAAGAATTTTATAATTTCTGTTTTTGTCAAGATTCAATTTTAAGTTAGTTTTGTGTGTGATATGAGGGAGACGCCCAGCTTCATTCTCTTTATACCTTTCTAAATTGAGAAGTAAAATTGTTATACCTGTATGATACACAATATGACATGGAATAAAAAATTATGCTAAGTAATTTATCCATCATGTCAGATAATTATCTTTCTTAAAATAAGAACAACTCTTCTCTCCCTTTCTCCTTCTTTTCCTCCTCCTCAGTCTTCTTCTTCCTTTTCTCATTCTTATTCTTTTTGTTATCCATACTGATAAATTGCCTTCTAGTTGGATTGTTTGACTCACACTTAATATTATTATTGATGTAGTTGAATTTATACTTTCCATATGTCATTTCTTCATCCTTTATTCTTTCATTATAGCTTATTTTGCTTGGTTGAATATGTTATAATGTGACATATTAATTCTTCCAATGGTTTTTCTACTATATATACAGTATATTTATCTTCTTAATAGTTATAAGAGAGCTTACATATATAACTTAACTCACCCAAGTTTACCACAGATTTATACTAGTTTAATTTCAGTGAGATATTGAAATGTGGCTCCTATGAAATCCATTCTCTCTTCCCCTTTTGTGTGCTATTATTGTTATTTATATTGCATCGATAAATTATTTCCCAGTAATATATTGTTATAATTATTACTGTATACAAATCTCTGTGTATTTACAAGAGATAGAAAAAAGAGGAGTAAGTATATAGACAGTATATCACATTATTCTTTTTATTTACCATTTCTAGCATTCTTGTCCGTTTTTCTGCTTCATGTTACAATCTGGTGTCAATTCTTTATTCAAGTTAGCTTTATTCCCACCCTCTTCACTTGTACTAAGTTTGCCAAATATATTACATTTCTTTATGTTGAAGCTCCAACAACAGAACCATATAGATAGATATATGGTTACTTAGAATTAATTGTTCTTTGAATCAGTTACAGAGGTAGAGAGTTCCCTTCACTTGTGATCTGCATTGTGCTGCCAAAGAAATCTGGCCCATTCTTAAAAATAAATCTCCTTTTACTGTTCTGTTACCACACCATATAAAGCACTGCTATTTTAATCTACATCTTTAACTTTAGCTATTACCAATATGTTCATGATTCCCAACGCTAGTATTCTACTCCTGATTACTCTGGAACTCTACTACTGAATTTGAGAGTAGTTATTATTCTGGCTGAGTATACCAGGCACTTCTTCAAACTCAGAATTTTTCAACTGAAAGTATTTTCTCAAATATGTCCATCTGCCTATTTTCTTGCTGTATTGCTCATTAAAAAGGCATCACTCTTCATTAGTCATTCTAATTGGAACTTCAGTAATCTTCTCAATTTCTTTCTTGTTCTCTCCCAAATTCTATTTGACAAGTTTTATTCATCTCTTATTTCCATCATTCCTCCTAAGGCCTCCTTGCCAGAGTATAAGGAGGCATTCATCAATCCTCAGAGCCTCCATTCTAACCTCCCTTCCACCCACTACTCATATAATCATAGGGTGAAATGATCAGCCTAAAATGAAAAAAAAAAAATCTGTGCTATGTGCTGAGTAGTTCACAGTACCCAGCATGATAAATTTTTAATTCCTTCCTGTGGTCCTTTGCTATCTGTTCCATGAGCATTTTTCAAGACTTTCTACCATATCATGGACACAATCACTAGTGGTCTTGATAAAAGTGAGAATAAAACAGACATTAAGAACAAAAGAGACGAAAATTCCTACACTCGTGGAGTTTGCATTTTAATAGAAGGGAGGAGAGAATAGTAAGCGATAATGACAGCTGTTATAGCTATGCGGAGCATAAAATAAGTTTAGGGGAATTGGAGTTTGGGTTATAGAAAGATTGCAGTTATATATGCTGGGGCAAAATGAAGTCGTTAGGGTGCAAGGACTTCAAGTACATATAAATTGTAAACTCTCGTAATTTCTCTCATTGTGCAATATTTTTCCATAGTATTTCTCATCAAATTTACATATATATAACTTATTTATTATAATTATCTCTCCTACAACTAGATAATAAGTCTCCTTAAATATTTATACTTATCTTGTTCATTGATTCTATGTTTCAGGAATAATTCCCAGCACATAGTAGTCTCTGAATAAATATTTGACGACTGTGTGTTTTACCTTAAATGGAACTCAAGTCAAAACAAATCTATGTACCATAAATTGTGAAATAAAAGCTTGCCATGTAATCTGTTGTTTCAGACCCAAACATATTCGAGGCTCCATATACCAGAGTCACAGGTTAAGGCCAGTGTGGGAAGCCTGAAGCAACAGCAGCTGGAACAACATATGCAACTTTGCTCCCTGCTGCTTCAGAAGGAGAGAAACAACAATGCAGAAGCAGAACTGAGGGCATCAAGGATTATGCAAATATCCTAGCAGCATCGTTTCTTTATGATGAACACACGTACCGTGACCATCATTATAAATATCAGAGGTCTGAACGTTTACTTTTCTAACATGATTATAATCTCCTCTAACATTAGAGCAGAGTTTGAAGACAAGCTATCAGAGTTCCACATAAGTCTGCTCAGGCGTATATGTGAAATGTCATTCCCACTTTCCGTGACATTTCAATCTATTATTTATTGAGGACTAATTGCATCCCAGACATATTTTCCTGTTTAATTTTCATGAAATTCCTACAAGGTAGATCTTATTATCTCTATTTTATGGTTGTGCAAACAAGGAAGAGAAAAGTTAAATAACTTGCCCCCAAATCACTTAGTAAGTGGCATGATGGGGATTTGAGTTGATATCATGCAGGGTACAAAGCTCACGCTCTTAACCACTGTTTTATATATACATCTCTTCTTTTAATTGGAAAAAGGCCAGCATCATAGTAAAAATTTTATTGTGCAACCAGATTGTTTCCTAGTTAGTTTTTTTTAACAGAAAGTACTGTGATTACATTTAAAAGAGAGCAAACATGACTTCCATCTTTAAGTCTTATCTTTTTCAAGAAATTAAGAACAATTTAACTTTTATATATTATCCTTGAAAAAAATGTAAATTTAAATGTTCAAGAATTTCCGGGCTTCCTTTTTATTTGTAATTTTTCTTTTACAATAAAATGATATACGCTAATTAGTGATGATAAGTTTTAAATAAAAAAGGAAGAAAGCAAATTGTCAAGGATGTCACCACTCAGAGAAAAATACTGTCATTATTTAGAGGTAAATGCCTCTGTCTGTATACATATATATTCCCATAGGCACAGTCATGTTCGCACTATGTAAATGAAAATTTTACTTGTTTGATTTTGTTCTTGCTTGTCATGTTCAATGACAACGTCATCTTCAATGTCATGTTCAATATTATGTGCTTGTCATATTCAACACAAATTCAATGGGTAAAAGAAAAAAATTAGAAATTCTAATTCTGAAATTACCTTGCCTAAAAGTGTTATTTTCCTTGATGGGGCCAGTCATACTTTCAAACTTGTTCCCCTCAATATGGAGCAAAACTATTAAAAAGGATGGTCAGAAAAGGTAGCCTTGGCTTCTACTCTGTGTACCAGTGCTCAAATCCAACTTGACATCCTTCAGGCATGATTACATCACTGATAACAATTTGCATAATTGCTAACATAGACATCAATATTAGGGGTCCTAACTAAAAATACACGTTTGGCGTTTTTAAAAGATGAGAAAATTTTAAGATTTCATGGATATCAGTCATCGACTCATAAGAATAAAATAGTTGATCTACCTCCTGTTTAGAGACAGTCATATATACATTCATTAGTCTGCCTTAAAAGGGTCTGGCCTCCTATTGGAGAAATTAGACTTTCCACTCCAGTAAAATACATGTTTCTATGTTTCTACTTAATTTAAAATATCTAATTGAATGAATGAATTTGCATGGGCATGTTATGTATTTCCATTTTGTAATCTTTTGAATCAATTAAACTCTTTCTAACCCTAATTTATATCATCACTGTACAAATAAGTGAATACAAAGGTTGTCTGCCTTATGTATGAAGATCAATATGTCAGTAAATGTTAACACTTGATTCTCTATGGAAAAGTAGCCCTAGTTTGCAACATTTGCCAATTTATTACATGTAACTTCTGCCACCCAGGCGTTTTGATACTATGAAGTTACATCACTGAATGTAGACATGGATGGATGCACGGTAGTATACTGTTCTATAGTGTTTGTACTATGCAGAAATAATAGACATTAATAACCTTAGTGCTATAGGTACTCCTGTGTAATAAAAACACTAGGAAGTGTTACATTCTAAATGTCTATTACTTCATTTGTGGTAGAATTTATTTAAATTTACAATTTAACTATTCAGTAATATCTCTCATATTTCCTGAAAGTGTAACAATTTGTGTGTTACACAAATCTGTAGAGACTAGCTTCAGTGCTCCACTGTATTACAGTTTTTTGAAACCTTACCCAAATTGTGTGAAACCTCTCTCTCTCTCTTTATTTTATTTATTTTATTTTTTGTAAATCAATTCAAACCTATTCATTGGATTGGCTAATGTATGGAATACTCTCACAGAGTAAAATATTAGCTAAACTCAATCTTGTTTGTGGAATACAATGAGTAAATCTTTTTTATTTTGTACTGACTTGTTGTAGAAATCGAAGATTTTTCTGATGGCCCTAATATATTTATCTTTAAATTATATCTTCTTACCACATATTTACCATACTTTTTAAGCAACGCCAATAACATGGGTTTGGTTTGCATTGATGTTAGTTCTAAGACCCAAATAAAAATCTGGTTAGTAATTAATTAATAAGTAATAGAAATTAATAACAAAGAATTATCATGAAAAGTAAATAGTGTTCAACGTACATTTAAAATAGCAAAGAAAAATACAATCTTTGTAAAAACCAGTAAAACTGTAGCTAAAATATCTTGGTCATTATTTGATATTGATATTTGATACTTTATAAATATAAAAAAAGAAAAGTGCAGTTTTATGGTTTACTTAACTCTTTTTCCCCCAGAAGTATTTGTTTATTTGCATAATAAACAATTTCTACATGTCCAATTATTGGTTGCCTTCTGAGAAGCAAAGATGTTCTTTTCCAGGGGACGACTCAAGGCATACTTTGAGGCCAACCCCACTCCACCAGGAGGAGGAAGGCTCTGGGGGCCCACAGATCAGGGATCACTGTGATTCTCTTCTGTTCTCATTCTAGTTACACTATTGGAAATTTTACATGTCTACCCAACTCAAATGCCACCATGTTGTCCCTACCCAGAAGTGGCCTCTCTCTTCTCTCTGAAATCTGAATCTTGTCGTGATTTTCTGTTTGGCAACTTTATCAGCTCCTACAGCCCCAAAGATACTGATATACTAATTATCAGGAAGTTTTCTATCCATTTATTTTATATTTTTTTAGTGTCTTCATTAGCAGACACTCAGCTAGACATTAACTACATGTTGGTAAGTAAAATCATAGAATTTGCCTATCTCAGATCAGGCTTACTCTTTCTGCAAACAGATTGGTTATACCCACGACTGACATTATAGTATATGTTGCCTAAAAATTATAATAGCAGATGCATTCATAAATACACAAAAGCTAGAAAAACGTATTTTCCATACTCAGTTATATATTGATTTGTAGAAATTTTATAGAGGTTAGAGTCACCTACCCACAAGAAGGGCACAAGGTTGATAATCATTAATTACATATTTATTAAACTTGAATTTAATGCTTCATTTTATTTAGCTCTAACATATTAATAAAAACATTACTTTGTTAGTTATTTTGAGAATGGAATCAGTAACAACATGCATTTCAGAAATTTAATCACTGAGTGTATTTGGTTATATTAAGGCAAAAGTTCTTTAGGCAAAATTTTAAGAACTTCTACTAACCTCATGTACAATATTTTTTATATATATGTATGTTGCAACAGAACAGAACATGTGGTCTAGATCAGTGATCAGCACAAGAGTCAAACTTATGGCCCCAATCAAACTCCTGGTATAATTCGGTAGGACCTTGAACTAAAAAT
>PVJO010015548.1:5971-45522 GCA_004026905.1 Hystrix cristata
TCCTTGTGGTATGATGATTTTAATTCTTCTGGGAAGATCCCCAGTAGGGGAATAGCTGGGTCAAATGGAACCTCCAGTTGTAGTTTTTTGAGGAATCTCCATATTGATTTCCACAGTGGTTGGACCAGTCTACATTCCCACCAACAGTGGAGGAGTGTTCCTTTTTCCCCACAGCCCCGCCAGCATTTGTTATTGGTTGGTTTTTCCATATACGCGGTTCTTTCTGGAGTGAGGTGGAATCTTAACGTTGTTTTGATTTGCATCTCTCGAATGACTAGTGATGTTGAACATTTCTTCATAAATTTATTTGCCATTTTTATTTCTTTGTCTGAGAAATGTTTATTCATTTCAGTTGCCCATTTTTGGATTGGGTCTTTAAATTTGGGAGGTTTAATTTTTTTGAGTTCTTTGTATATTCTAGATGTTAGACCTTTGTCTGATGGAGAGCTAGCAAAAATTTTTTCCCAGTTTGTGGGTTTTTGCCCTACTCTATTGGTGATTTCTTTTGCTGTGCAAAACCTTTTTAATAGCATGTGGTCCCAAGCACTGATTCTTTGTATTGTTTCCTGTGCAGTCTGGGTTCTGTTCATAAATTTTTTTCCTACCCCTATGTCTTCGAGGGTTGCACATCCATTTTCAATTTCTTCTCTAAAGGATGGCAGTGTAGTGGGTTTTCTGTGATATGTGACATCCCTTAGGGTCCCCCATATGAGCGTAACACCATCTGTTGAAAATATGTACTATTTTTCTTTTCCTGAAGTGTGTGTCTGTTTTGTTCTTTGGTTTTTTTAGGCAGACTGTATTTTCAAATTATTTTCTTATCATGGACCACCTTGAAGGTACTCCTTTTTGAGCTTTCTCAAAAAAATAAAGTTAGTCTTCTCTCTGAGTTGCTGGAGTTTTTTTTTTTTTTTCCCTCCAAACTTAGTAGTCTTCTTTGGCTTTACAGGCCAACAATTTTAAGTAAATGTTTTAAAAGGCTAATATTTTAATTTCACTTTTAATTACTGGTAACTCTTGTATTATTTATAGGAATTATTTTGTTTGTGTTTTTTTAACCAAGGCATCTAGAATAGACTTCTCAAATCCTAAATCAGGGTCTACACTCACTCAGTTTTTCTTATTGCCACGGAGTTAGAAAGTGCTAAGTCTCTACTATTAGCTGGCTGGAGTGGCTATGAGAGTCAGATGCTCTGGCAGAGATTTTGGGATAGTCAGCTCATATGTGAATCCACAGAGACTTCCCATTAAAGTCTCTTCAGACACTGACTTGACCAGCCCATTCCAAACAAAAGCAAGAAAATGGAATGGTGCCCTTGTCAGATATCAACAAAAGGATTCTTAGCCTACTCATTTTATTCAGCAACATTAAAATATTTCCTTATATTCTGTCACAGCTTTTAATTAGGAATTTTTACTCTCGTCCTTGTTAATAGTTTTTCCTTATGAATAAAAGAAAAACTTTAAGAGTTAGAGTAATTGAAACTCTTTATGATTATGTCCATTTCACCACAAGTCAGTTATCTTGGAAAATGATTTTGTTATCTCAAATTTGATGTTGATATTTGGAGCTTAAATAATAGGTTTAACCTGTTAAAGATAATGACTATTGTTGAGATATGCCACTTAAACAAATTGTTTAAAATAATAGAAATAGTTTTTACTGACATTACCAGTGAAAGTGCTGTCTCATATATCACCCAGTGCATGATTTTGTTTCTTTGATAAAAATAATGCAGGTGAAGAACTTTAATTTCAGATCCCTTCTTAATAAAGTGGTATACTTCTGATTGGAAAGCAGAGTTTTATCCTCCCCAGTCCTTCCTTCAAACAGCACATCGCTTCTAACATTGAAAATGGAAGCCGGTTCACTCTTGTTTTACATATTTGTTATTTTCAAAACTGCATTTGTTATTCTAAGAAACGCTTTTGACCTAATACCCTGTTTTTGTAAATTCTAATGGGAAGCATAACATGCAGTTAATTGCCCTAAATTGCAAATTTAATCATTGTTTTGTAGCTGAGTGGTAGAGAGTTTGCCTACCATGCCCAGGGCCCTGGGTTTGATCACTAGAAAATAAAAAAAATTGTCCTCAATAAGTGCAAATAACACAAAAATAAACTGCCTAAACAGATTGTTTCTAACGTGATTGTTAGTCACACATCCAACTATTTCAGTGCTGAAAGAGTAGTTGGCATGTTGTATATTTCTGATTCCATCAGTGCTGCCCCTGCATCCACACAGCAGTAACTAAGAAGTCCTCTGTACAGGTCTGGCATAGTGAATATTGTTCTAGCCATTAAAGCATTACGACAGAATCAAAGCCATATTAATTCTCTTATAAGTGAGTGTGTAGAACTGTAAAACCCTGTCTCTGCCTGGAATACTATGATGCACATTTTATTGCCTTAAAAGAAATTCAGCATGTAGATCACCTTTCTGTATTTGAGTAATTCCCCATCTTAGAAGGCATGTAATACCATCCTTTCTTTCCTCCTCCTCCCTCTCTAGTTCTCTTCCCATTTGGATATTATCTTTCTTTTTCATGACATCTGTTACACCTTTTTGTTCTTATTTACACTTATAGTTTCTTATATCAGAGAAACAATTTGATATGTACTTGTGTCTGTCTGATTTTTATTTCATTTAAGACTATGTTCTCAAGGTGCATCTGTTTACCTATAAATGTTTCGAGTATATCCTTTTTTATGGCAGAGTAGTACTACATTGTATAAAAAGCCACATCTTCTTTGGCCATCGTTAGTTGCTGGGCATTTGGGTTGTTTCCAAGACTTAGCTATTACAAATTCTGTTGTTTTAAACATGGCTGTGCATATGTTGCTGTGGCACAATGTTTTAAATTCATGTTTTGGTTAAAAAAAAAAAAAGCCAGCAATTCACTTTCCTAAATCCACTTATACTTCACTTCACCTAAGTTCAGTGAATCATCTGTACCTGTCCCAGACTTCGTCAAGAACAGTGGTGAGTGAGCACAGAGCACAGGCTTGGGAAGAGAAGGTGGATAGGGACAGAGCAGGCTGCAGGACTGAGAGCCACAACAGCGCTTCGCTGAATTTGTTGAGTTCAGTGGTGGTCCAGCCTGGGCGGCCTCAAGGGGTGCTTCTCCAGCCTCCTGAGCTGCGGATTCCATCCAGTAGTTCTTTTGCTGCTTAGGCAGAGTCAGGTCTCTGTTACTTGTACCTAAAGGTACAGAGTGTTTCAAAAGATTCTTGCTTTTTTAAAAAAATTGGGCAGACCACTATACCTGCCTTTAAAACAAAACACTAATGTCCACTTTTCTGTATGGAGGCCTAGTGTTCGGTCTGTATCTTCATTGTGTAACACTTTTCAGTTAGTTCAATGATAACCTGATTACATCTCTTCTCTCCACAAAACTGAACTTCTCAAAAAAAGTAACCAAATCTGAGCAGGTAGAGTGTCCGCAACACAGCAGGGAAAATGAACTACTGAAGGAATCCCAGAGACTCATGCTGCTCTCTTACAGTGCAGACTTATACCAGGTAAATAGCTCTTTTCCTTTGTACAAAGACTAGCATGGCACACACATCTATATTGTTTTGATAATGGCACAAATCTTCTATACACCAAACCCAATTAATTATTTCATAAACTATAGCTATCATGACAAACAACAAGTACTCATAGAAAACTTGAAAAATGCAGAGAATAATGAAGGAAAAATAGCACCTTTAATATTGAAAACTACGAGATTAAAAATGATTTATTTTGCTTTTTTCTCCTATGACGTGTATTTTTTTCTTCTGAAACAATAATCACATGGTAGCTCTTGCTTTATTTCTTGTTTTTAGTCATTTATGTGGATATTACCTATTTCTTTTTAAGCACTGGGGATTGAAGCAGGGCCTTCACACTGAGACGCATGCCCAGCCCTTTTTATTTTTTATTTTGAAACAAGGTCTCTTCTGGTCACTAAGTTGCCCAGGCTGGGTTTGTATTTGTCATCTTGTGCCTCAGCCTCCCCGAGTACTGGGATTATAGGTGTGCAGCACCATATCCTGCTAACATTTTAAACTGATTACAAGTGGCCACGAGGAAAGCTTCAAAGTGATGTAGGTATATGTTTATCATTACCACAGTTGAGGGTTTCTAGGATCTAGAAAGACTGTCGCCATGCTGTCACACCTTACTCTATGTCACAATGCTAAATATTACACTTTGGTGTTACATTCATTAGCTAAGAATGTATAATCATTTGTATGTATCTAAAAGCTACAACCAGCTATGGTTCACTGCTACCACCCCAGAGGTTACAGTTTAAAAGCAACATTTCTCTCTTAAAGAAAATTAGTGTGAAAATTTATGGAGTGTCTCATTACTCCTTATTTAAATGAAAATGATGATATAATCAGTCCAGGAAAGAAAAGCATTCTAAGACTTTACAGCTTTCTAATTGTACATGCCAGCCCTGCATCTTCAGAGAAAACGGCTCCTTGTATGGAAAAGACCCCTCAGCACTGCCTGCCACGTGCAGTGCCAGTGCACATACGTCGCTTTAAAAGTTAAAATGTCACCAGTAATGTTCCCAGTATCACAGAAAGTTTTCCTAGTTGTTCTTTTGAACCAGGCATGATGGTGCATGATGTAATCCTAGCATTTTGGAGAGCAGAGGCAAGAATATTAGAAGGTGGAGTCCAACCGGTCCAATTTAGTGACTTAGTGAGACCCTTAGTAGGTTTATGAAAAAAAAGTCTGAGGATGTAGTTCACAGTGAAGATGGCAGAGTTCAGCCCACTACTTCAAAAGTGAAAAACTAATAGATAACTGATAGTTAGCTAGCTAGATTAAAAATATATAGATAGATATTAGGTAAAAATAATACAAATAAGTAAATAGCCACTGATTTATTTAGTGTGATGTAAAGATGGGCCCTAAGGTGTTTTTATCAGAGGGGAGTCTCAGGTTGTAGCCCCCACTTCCTTGGTAGTATGTCCAAAGAGAATTTAGAGTCTTTGTTAACAGGCATCACAGTCTAGTGACAGCTCCCTCCTAATCTTACTTGGTGGAGACGGTCAACAGCAAACATGCCAAGCCGATTCCCCACTTTGCAAGGCCATAGCCTCAGGACCCCAGACAGGGAAAATATCTTTGAATGATTGAGAATATGATTGACTTTATCCAGACACTTCAGACTGCATTGCAGAAGTCACACAACTGTCATGGACAGCCCAGGGAAGACCTCCCCCAGGTCTAGGCACCTGGGGGCACCCAAGAGCCCAAGGAGTGTCTCCCAAGACCCAGATTTTGGGTGTCCAGAGCAACAAGGGGCTCAGGACAGTTTTCCTTAGGCCTGACCACCAGTCACCCAGAAAAACGAAGGAACCTATGGGAAGTCTCCCCTAACCCAACTACCAGAGGCACAAAGGCTCGAAAGAGCCCAGAGCAAGTCTTGCCAGCCCTGGCCATCAGATACCCAGCAATACCAAGTAGTTCTTGACAGGTCTCCCCAGACCTGGCCACCAAAAATCCAGAGACACCAAGGAGTGCAGGGTAGGAGACCGAAGTCCCAGCCATTGGGTTCCAAGAGACACCAAGAAGCCCAGTGCACATCCACTCTGGCCTAGCCACCACTACTGAAAATAACTTGGCTTTGCAGAACTCTGGCTATTGTGGCTGGTGCAGGCAGTCAGGCTGTACTCTCTCATGGAGCCCCTGGTGCCAGTTTACCTGGGCAGCCAGCCCTTCTGTGGTCCCTTCTTCCCAGCACCTCCATGGCTTCTTCCTGCACCTGACAGGCCCGGATGATGGGAAAAGATGTCACGATGACACATTTTTGAATCTTCCATCTTCTTTGAGGACCTTTCCAATGAAGTTCAAGGTGTGTTCTTTTGACAGTGAACAGCTTTTCACCATGAAACAAATAGATGAGAAAGGAGAGTCAGCACAGTACTGTATCATCTCTGTTGAAGTTAGAAGAAGCCTTTAGGCTTTATGTGCTAAACCAGGACTCTGAACTCTTAATTTATGTAGATTCTCTTGTGTACTAATTCCTTGTTCAGGAGGAGATAAATCCATCTGTTGCAGAGGTTCATGCTGATGGAGAAAGCTTTCTTGTGCAAATGACCATACTTTCCAAGCCAAAAGTTTCAACAGGCATGCTCATTGTGCTGTCTACACAGACCGAATATGGGGACTTAGATGCCAGGTATACAAATGTAGCGACTCTAAACTCATGGTTTATAAGAAGTGTCGCAAACTTGTCACGGTTGAATGTGGGCAGGATTCCTTGCTGCTGGAACCCATGACGCCAGTGGATCAGTCATCCATGCATTCAGACCATAACAGAGAGTAATCCATATAATCCTTCAAGGCATGAGTGTTTGGACCAAATTGGTGAAGAAAAGGAGGCAGTGAACACCAGGGAAAGTGTCAAAGCTTCATCCAGTTTAGGTCTTCAGGACTTCGATTTGCTCTGGGCAATTGGGAGAGGAGATTATGTGAAAGTTCTGTTGGTTGAATTTAAAAAAAAAAAACCTTAGATTATATTTATGCAGTGAAAGTTAGAAAAAGAACTTATCAGTGATGATGATGAGGATATTGATCAGATAAAGACAGAGAAGCGTGTTATTGAGCAGATATCTGATTGTCCTTTTCCCTGGACTGCTTTCTTGCTGTAAGATAGAAAGCAGATTGTTCTTAGAATATGTAAATGGAGGAGATCTAATGTTTCACATGCAGTAACAAAAACTTCCTGAAGAACATGCCAGGTTTTACTCTGCAGAAATCAGTTTAGCATTACATTATTTTCATGAGTGAGGAATAATTCATAGGGATTTGAAATTGGACAGTGTATTACTGGACTCAGAAGGGCACTTTAAACTGACTGTGGCCAGTGTAAGGAAGGATTGTGGCTAGGAGATAGGACCAGCAATTTCTGTGGGACTCCCAATTACATCGATCCAAAAATTTTAAGAGAAGGTTGTAGTTTCAGTGTCAGCTGGTGGGCTCTTGGAATACTAATGTTTTGAGGTGATGGCAGGAAAGTCCCCATTTGGTATCATTGGGAGGGGCTGGGGATTTAGCTCAGTGATTAGAGCGCTTGGCTTGCAAGCACAAGGCCCTGAGTTCGATCCCCAGCACCACCAAAAAGAAAAAAAAAAGGAAAAAAAGATACCATTGGGAGCTCTGATAACCCTGATCAAAATTCGGAGGATTATCTCTTCCAAGTTATTTTGGGAAAAAAAAATTCATGTACTGCATTCTCTGTCTATAAAAGCTACAAGTGTCCTGAAGAGTGTTTTCAGCAAGGACTCAAAGAAATGATTAGGTTTTCATCCTCAAACAAGATTTGCTGATATACAGGGGCATCCTCCTTTTGAAATGTTGACTGGTATATGACAGAGAAGAAGCAGGTAGTACATCCCTTTCTACCAAATATTTCAGAAGAATTTGGTTTGGACAACTTTGATTCTCCATGTGTACTAATGAACCTGTCCAGCTCATTCCAGATGCTAATGACATTGTGAGGAAGATTGGTCAATCTGAATTTGAAGGTTTTGAGTATATCAGTCCTCTTTAGAAGTCTGCAGACTGTGTCTGACCCTCATTTTTCACCTATACATTCTGCTTTTGCTGCCATTTAATGCTTGGGTAAGCTTTTACCAGCCTGGATACAATTAACCATTTCATGTTTGATACTTACAAAAAATTCACTATCCTCTTCTATAGATCACAGGAATCAAGTATTACATAATGTAACACAGAAAAGAAATTAAAATTAGCTTCCAGACAATCACATTGAAATTTATACTGATTCTTCAGAGGCCTACTGATGAGTAATGAAGCTTTTAAAAGAAAGTATCTGTTGCATTAAGGCACACAGTGGGATTACATTATAAGCCTCCCATAATTTTTATCATTCTTTTGTCATTTGAGGGTTTAATTTGGAATAAAATACAACAACTGTCTACCTATTAGTTTTGGAGTTTGTATTTTAAAATCTAGTTATTAATTTTCTTATTTTTTCAAATAATTATCAATTTTTTAAGGCAACATTAACAAATTGATAATAGAAGATGGTTCTTGGAGCCTTCTTCTTTTCTTTCTCTCCCTCTCATCCTCCCTTTTTTTTGAGACAGGGTCTCACTATGTAGCCCATATTGGCCTTGAGCTCACTGTGTCGCCCAGGCCATCCTTGGACTCATGATCCTTTTGCCTCAACCTTCAAGTGCTGGAACAAATTCTTTTTTTTTTAATTTTTTTATTTTTACCAAGAACATGTATTGGTACATTGTATACATAATGATCATAATCAACATGGTTATTTTGTACCTGTACATGATACATCTTGGTTTTCCCCCCTCTTCCCCCCTTTCCCCTCCCCTCCCTTCCATTCACCCACCCCTCCCTATTTGCAACAAGTGTAGTTACACTTTTCCATTTTTTCCCCTTTCATCTTACTTTTCTTTTAACCTTCTTTATCCCCCTTTTCTTGAGTTTAAATGTAGATGTGTTTTATTTAGAATCAGATTTCAGATCATTAGGTATTTTTGAAAAACTGACAAAGGTGATCTATCTTTCTTTTCCTCCTCTTCTCTCTCTCTTCTGTTTCTTTCTTCCCTCCCCTATATTAGCCCCCTTCTTTCTTTCTAAAAGAATCACTTCTGAGCTTGTCCTTTAAGTGAAAACTTTAACTGCAACATTAGTATATGTAGTTCAAAAGACCCAAGGTACAGTTGAATGGAAAATTGCTTAGTATATAGAAAGGGAAAAAAATAGAAATTTAAAGTAACTACGGAAAAGTGCAATGGCAGCACTTATTTCTTATTAAAAGGTGTTTCCTACAGTGGATTTTTGTTATTTGATTTAAGAGGAGGCACTTGCTTATTAAGCAAATTTGCAAACACATTTATTGAGCACAGAATGTATAATAATTTTTCTTATTATTTTATATAGGTAAATGATTTGTCTTTTAAGTAGAATCTATTAACTGTGCTTGTTTCTCTCCAAACCATATTATCTGTACTTCTGGGCCTCAGTTTATGGAGTCTTCAGTGAAATTCAAAAAATAATAACAATTGTGAATAAATGTATAGAAAAGATATCTATCACAATTCTATCTTCTTCATTCAGTTTTTATTTAGGAGGATAATGCATGTAATACATAGTAGAATTCATTTCAGGGTCAGTATTCTTCAGACTGTTTTTATTAAATTGGTGGTTAGCAATTTATAATTTAAAGAGGTACCAGATCTAGCATTCCTCTGTTTATTTTAATGCCATTTTTATGTAAAGGGCTTGAAAAGTAACCATGATCATCTTAATAATTTATAATTGTATAATCTTAGTAAAATTGAATTTTTCGGGAACTGTCTAGTTTTAAATTTAGAATGTTTTAAAACTTGTAGGGATTTAGTAAAATATGTTTTTATCATTTTTTGGATGCTTCATTTCATTAGAAATGTAACTTTTCCAGAGCTTGTAGTCATATATCATCTTCTTTTTTTCAAATAACGAAGTTTGAAAGTAATGAAAACCTCAAAGGAAAATGCTTATATACATGTACATGTTTATTTGAAAATATATATGTTTCTCTTAGGCCTGGATTTTATTTTGAAACAAAAAGCAATATTCACATTATAAACTCATAGAGAGCTTTGATTTGTCAGAAATACACTTATTATCTTGCTTTTAAGTGGTACTGTTTCCCCTAGGGCATTTCAGAATGTGGAATAATCAAATAGGGAGTTTGTTTAAAATGTATATTACTGGGCCCATGTTAGAATTCTTTAGGCCCTTTGGAACTCTTTTTTTTTTTTTTTTTTTGAGACAAGTTCTCACCAGTAGTGCAGGCTGGCCTCAAGCTCACTATGTATACTCCAGGCTTGCCTTGAACTTGCTGTGATACTCCAGCCTCAGCCTCCCAAGTGCTGGGATTGCAAGTGTGTGCCACATGCCCAATTAGGTCTCATTTTGAGAAACGCTTTCTTCAAGTTATTCTTTTGTCTTGTGTTAAATAGTAGAAAGTATATTCATGGTAAAATATTTTAAGATGGTATAAGCAGCAAGTTACAAGCTTGTTAATATTTTTGAACAAATTTTAAATGAATGACTTTATTAGATGTCCTCCAACAAAATCTTACCAGTTTTCTACCAATAATATACAAATGATGAGCATTTTTCTATAATGAGATTTTAACCATTGTTCAGGGTAGTCTTTTGTTTTTAAGTTTTTTTTTAACTAGTAGGATTTACTGTGTATGTTGTATACAGAATTGCATAAAAATATGCTTTTAATTGTATTCTATTTTTTGTGATCTTTAAGTGCCATGTGATTTCTTTTTATTTTATATAAAAGTTCTCTCAAAATAGTCACTGGAGGGACTGGGGGTTTAGCTCAAGTGGTAGAGTGCTTGCCTAGCAAGCACAAGGCCCTGAGTTCAGTTCCCAATACCAGCCCCCCCCGAAATACTCACTGGAAAAATAAGGCAGAGGACAATCAGAATGGTTGTCATTTTGGTGCTCTATTTATTTTGCATTAGCGTATGGTTATATCATTTTATGCATGTGCAGCCTGGATTAAATATCAAGTGTTATGCTTGTTCAGTGCCTGTACATTTACTTTATAAATTTGTTTTGATTTTCATCATGTAGGAGACTGCTTTTGTTATCATAATGTAATTAGTATTTATGTACTTTTTTATATTAAAAATCTTTAAATGAAACATTTAAAATCTGGGCTGGGGTTTTAGCTCAGTGGTTAGAGTGCTTGCCTTGCAAGTTCACTGAGTTCAATCCCTGGCACCAAAAAAAAAAAAAAAATCATCAAAAATACCACTTAATATTACCTATAAATACATGTATTTCAGTTTATTCTTCTTCCTACCGAATGTTTGGTTTATTTATAGTTTTTTATTATTGTGAAGATGGAGTGAACATTTTTGCATTCTGATTACTTTTTTTTGCTGGCTCTCTGAAATAGATTTACTGAGATGAAGTATATAAATACTTCTGAGATTTTTAAAATGTTAATGAATGTAGACCAGTTCGAATTCTCACCAGCAGTATGAGAACATCATTTTCAGCATGCTGTCAGCAGTACTAAGTACTATCCTTTCTCTTTAATCTCTTACAAGAAAATGGCATCTGGTACTTTTAATTTTTATTTTAACTACTTGCATAATTTACTAGGAATAATACCTGTCACATTTGAGGTGAACATTTTTAAAGTTTCTATTTATGTTAAACATTAACATTATTACATTGTTATGTTAAATCTTTCTGTTCATAATTTTTTACCATACATACATTTTCAGTTATTATTTAGTGAAAATCATGGAGTTTCATGATGATTCATGTTTTGTTAAGCATCTTCTGTGTGCGGAGCACCATTCTTAGTGTTGCTTCATGGAACTTACATTTTTCAGGGGAACCTTGTAGTTTTTTTCTATTACTTCCCGCTGCACTCCAACACTGGTACTGGGGATTGAAACCAGAGCCTTCACACTGACCTGTATCCACAGCCCTTTTTTATTTTGAGACAGGATCTTGCCAAGTCACTCATTTGCTTAGGCTGGAGTGCAACTTTTCCTCCTACATCACCCTCCCAGAATGCTGGTGATTGCAGGCATGTGCCACCATGCCCAGCTTTTCCCACTACTTTTTTGCTTAGAAAGAGCTTCCTCATTTAGAAATCTGGTAAACAGTCTCCTAAGTTATCTTTTTATTTTTTAAAAAGATTAATGAGTCTCTTCCTAAATATAAGGAGAACAAAATAGATGTGGTTTCTATGCTTACATTGTTGTATAGATATAAAAATACCCATTCTCTTGTTAATGGACTCATATCTGATACTTAATTATTTTTAATAATATGTACAGAATCATATATAAGTGATATGATTTCATTAGCCTCTAAACAGCCATAAATAGAATGCTGAACTTTAGAATCCTTATCGGGATATTTTATATAAATTTATCTGAATTAAGAAGAAAAAAGATCTTTAGAACAAACAGAAATAGTTCGGTGCTTTTTAGGATATTTAAAGTTTATTCTAAAATTACATTTCTCTCTTTCACCAGCTGGTGCATTCCTTAAACGTTCTTACCAGAGTTGAGCTTGTTAGTCATATATTATGGTATTCCAGATCTTTAAAGGTGAATTGTTATTAACTCAGTGTGTTTTTAAAAGGTTGTCCCTATTGCGTCCTCGAATCTGTTTCTAAATTAAATCATCAGAACTTTTTTTATGAAATGATGTGTTATAATCTGACAAGTGGAAAATTCTTTTCTCACGATTTTTTCAGACATCTCTGATATCAGACATGGTGTGTAATCTGGAATAGGTGCTTCACTTGCACCTGGAGGTGAGAAGAAAGAAATGTCTCTGTTTTATAGCAGTGCGTTTTAGTGGGTAAGATTATCCACTCTCCGGTACCTGCTGAATTTTCGGTGGGTGGAGAGCAGTAACATGTAGATTGAAAATGAATGATACATTTTTTTCTTGCAGTGCTTGGGATTCAGCACAGGGCCACATTCATGCTAAGTAAGTGGTTTACCACTGAGTACATCCCCAGCCCCTAGTTCACAGTTTTCTTGGCTGGTGGTAGTTTGAGAGGATAGTATAAAGGGCAAGGGTTTGTAATGTCAAAAATCCTGCTTTGTAAGATCTTTGGCAGTACGATTGTTATGAAAATTACAAAAAATAAAGACTATGTGTGGAAAATGTGCTGCTATTATTATGGTAAGTGATACATGACCCGCTTCTGTTTTTCATTCAGTCACACTTTGCACATAATATACAAGCTTTCTGAAATTACATGTTGACCCTCATTATTGGCAGATTCCAGATTGATAAAGTTGATCATCTGCTAAAATTTATTTGTAACCCCTGTGCCCGTGCTTGTGGCACTCTTGTCGTTTATGGACATGTGTAGTACGGTGAACAATTTGAGCTACTGATGGGCACATTCTCAGCCGAGGTGGAACCAGGCTGTGTTTGGCCGCCTTGTGTTCCACACTATAAACAAGTGTCTTTTACACAGTCTGTTTAGTGCCATGTTGTTCACGTTTCTTTTTTGCTGTTGTGGTTTTTATGTAGATTTTGCTGTTTCAGTGGTTCCTCCGTGTAGTGCCGAAGTGCTGTGTAGGGTCATAAGCTGTCGGCTGCAAGCTCAATGTTCAATGCAGGCTCAGAGAACCAGAGTGTGTGACCCTAATCTGTGAAGCTAGACAGCTAGACAGTGCTCCACAGCAGCCAGTGAAGGGCCTTGTCAACCATTTTAGGGATTTTTGTCCTTTTGGAAGAGCAGCAGGAGTTACTGAATTGTTTTAAACAGAGAGAGTGATGTGTAGTTTGCAGTGATCACTTTGCCTACAATGAGGAGAGTGGATTGAAGGGAGCTCTGTGCTCCCACTGACATTGTCCTGGCAGCAGACTTGGGCTTAGCATACTGCAGGGACGTGGCCTTTGTGTCCTTTCATCTTTACAGCAGCACTGTAATGGAAATATCCTTATTGTCTCTTTGGCAGGGAGGAATTTACTAGTTAAATGACTTGCCTAATGTAATGTATCTGATGAATAGCCAAACTGAAGTATCAGAAAAGATAGAATTTTAAAGTGAAGTGCCTGGCACATAGTAAACTTTCAGTTAATATTTGATTATTCTTATATAGTACTCTTTCCTCAGCCCTTTCAATGAATTTTTTTAAAGTTTATTAAAATGTGTAAAGTTGTAGAGATAAAAGCCTCCCTGACATCCAGCTGCCTTTTTAAAAAAACTAATCTGAAAAGTCTTATTGATCTGTGAGTTTGTCTTAGACCACTAAATGGCCTGTTGTGTTAAGGTGACACTTGTCACTGACAAATAGCAAGTGCTGCTCACCAGACAGTACTGGTGGATAAAGAATGGACAAGGAAATCCACACTGTCATACAGGAGTTAAGAGACTCTGTAGCTTCATTTATAATCATACTGTGGAGTATCACTTTCTAGTCATGAAGCAAATAACTATTTTCACTTCACTTTTGTATCTGTAGTAAGTGGGTTTTGGGGTGTAAAGGGTATAGCAACAGCAAACGATGTTAATTGTCAATCTTCTTGGTTCTCTTTAAAACATGAATTTTGTCCTCTGCTGTCCTGGCCAGGGGCTCACTGTCACATCCTACCATTATGAGAAATGGACAGATATATTAAAATCATGTCTTTTCCGGGAAATTAACTCAGGTGCTCTTTAACCCTCTGTCTTCTGCTATCTGTATCTAAGCCTGTATCTGTCATAAAGTGTGGTAACTGGTGGACTTAATACTGATCTTGTATTATTATAAACAATAGATTGTATTCACTACTGATTTTAAGCAAGCCTGAAATGCTACTTTGTTTGTTTGTGGTACTGAGGATTGAATCTAGACCCTTGGTCATGCTCGGCAAGCACTCTTAGCACTGGGCTACACTCCCAGCCTTGGGAAATACTGGTAATAAGTTGATACCAACTACCTAGAAAACTATAACCTACAGGACTAGTCTGAAGTATCAAGGTAGATGATCCCCCACCTTTCCCCCCAACTCTGAATTGAGAGCAACAGTTGGATTTATCATTAGAAATTCACAAGAGAATATATTTAAATACTTTAAATACGTGATTCAGAGAGAATAATGTAACAAAGGTGCATGTGTTGGTTTACTTCTGTGTATTGTGGTTTTTCTTTTGCAGATCATTTGGGATTTTGATATTTGAACATTCTGCTTGTGGACAGCCTGAGTTCAGAGTCATTGCAGCGTTTTCACCTGTCTCTTCCATTCTGCAGGGTTATCGAGCAACTCGGTGGGAAGCAGCTGGTAATGAACCACATGCATCATGAAGACCAGCAGGTCCGCTACAACGCTCTGCTGGCTGTGCAGAAGCTCATGGTGCACAACTGGTATGCTCAGCTTCTCACTCTTACTCCTGCCCTGATCTGCGGGCTCTCGTTTGCCCATCCCGAAAGTTCTTATGTAAATGCTCTGATGAGGGATTATTTTTAAAATTGGTGATTTTGATTAAAAGTCTAGAAACATATTTTACCAATTTAGAACAACGATGTAATTTTGAAAAGTATATTTAAAGTACTAATACAAACAACTCCAGAAGGTTGCTAGAAAGACTACTGTGACATAAATGAATTAATCTTTTTTAGAATTGAATGGAATATACAAGACTGATTATGCCATAGTTTCCAAGGTTTAATTATTCTACACATGGTTATGCTGAATGAATTTTGTCAGTTCACACGAAAACACTGAACGCTGTTTGATTAGAGCAGATTTAAACTCATTTCATTCATCATAGTCTTTGGCTTTGGAAGTAGCCAAAGTCGTGCTTTTATCTTGTGTGTCTGTTTTTATTTTAAAATCAAGATTATTGACCTTTTCATAGCCACTTAAAATAAAGATAACCTGCTTAGACGTAATGCTGAGCCCTTGTGTACAAGATAAAGGAAGTGAGGATTCCCTTTGGTGTGACTGTTTTTTAGCTATAGGTTGGCTGTTTAGTGCTCTTCTGAATGGTTTAAACACCTCCATATTCCCCACCCTACTGAAAGATGCTCTGGTTTTGTACTGTTTTTGAAAAGACACTGAACAAGTCTACAGTGCCCACAAACTGATGATAATGCTACCAGTACTTCCACAAGAAAAAAATGAATGGTGCATTAAATGGGCACATTTGAAGATATAGGCAAATGCAGTACATGAGAATGTCCAGAACAGTTGCTGTGGCTTCATGTATTGAATTTTATGGTCCTGCCACTTAAACAACCCTTTCATAAATACTGATGTTTATGTATTCTCATACTTGCTTTGTACTCTGTTATGGCAAATGCTGGGCTAAAGATAGGATGGAAGTGGGTGCGACTTTATATAGGATGATTAGGGGTAGCCTCTCTGAGCAGGCCGCAACAGTTATGCCAAGACCATACTGATGAAGAACCAGCCACATAGCTTAATTGTTGGGCCTAATTAGCTTTTCAGGTAGAGAGAATGAGAGGGTGAAAGGAATGAGGAAATAGGAAGCAGGAATGAGCTTGGCTCACTTAAAGTAGTACATGGATACAAATTTGCTTCTGACTCTGGGGGTTAATGCTGCTACTGACACTATTGGTTAGAGACCTGGAATGCTGGTAAACATCATACAGTGCACAGACAACCCCCACATTGAAGAACTGTCTAGCCCTGTATGTTGGTGTTGAGGTTGAGAAACTATTTTCAAGAGACAGTACAAGGCAGCTAGCACTAGCTCTGGAAAGCTACTCTAAGTCCATCTGCTTTTATCTCAATTTTTGCTGTCTACTCCAATCCACTAGCCATTTTTCCTACTGTGAGAACCCACCAAAACAGTCTTATTTTCAGACTTCTTATTCCATGCAGTGGAAGATTATTATCATTCACACATGATCTTTATGACTTCTATATTTCCATGGCTCTTTGTGCCACAGAATGAAAAATGTTCAAGTAATAGCAATTTATTTCAACATCAGGTTAATATGAGACTAAATAGATTATCACATGGAAAGTAAACCTTCTGTAAAGTATACCCCCAAATGTAGGAAGTTTGGATCCGTATCTTTACGCAATATCTCTTGCAACCTAATTGCTTTATAAATTATACTGGTAAAGACTGGTCTTCCACTTACCTAAAATAGCATTTTTTATGCTGCTGATGTTCTGACTATATTTATTGATTGAAATTTATAAAATTCTCTTGAAATTGTTTAGTTTCATACCAAGTGAAAACTTAAAAACACAGTTGACCATCTCAGTATTTTGATTTAAATGGAAAATGAGTTTTTCTAGATGATATATTTTAAGCATTCCATAGAAACAAATAAATTGTTCGTAAATAATTAACATATAATTGTGGGTGAAGATGAAGGCTGTCTGCTAGGCAGTGGCAGCCTTTCCTAGTATGCCTGGGTCTTAGAAAAGCTATTGTTTCTTTCACTGGACATCTGCACTGACATGGGCTAATGGATTGTAAATACCCCTAACTGAGTATTGGGGGGATTGGGGGAGGAAGAGAGTTGCTACAGCATTGGGGGAGGGAAGGGATTTTTGGCACAAACTGGGGCCACGAGCAAGGCAGTTCTTACAGGTCTCCCGCAAGATGACAGCGTGTAGCTGTCTGATTTTTCCGGCCTCTCTGTTGCTTTCCTGATGCATTCATCGTTCTTTACAGCAGTGCTGGATTTGTATATTCATAAATTTGACAAAATATATAAATGATGACCATTTATTCTAGAGAACTTTGGTATATACACCCATTTCATACTTTATAATTTAACATCATAAAATGTCATTTTTCTCTTACAGAATGATTTAAAATGTAACCAGCCTCTAATTCAGCAGCAACACTATGTGCATATAGACAGCTCAGGACTTTAGGACAGAAACACTGAATTTTGTAAATAGAGAATCTCTTGCAGAATTTTCTATTTATGTTTCTATAATATTTTGAACCTTTACTTAAACTGAATAACTTATAAGAGTGTAACCCCCTTTAGCTCTTTTATATGTAGCAAAATTAATATAACAGAGAAATTCATCAGGCCAATGGTGTGGATAACATTGCTTTGTTCTCCAGTGTTTATATCTGCTTAGGAGGTTTTAGTTTTTCTGTGTGTAGCTATAAATATACTGATTTAAATTTTACTTATGAACAGAAGAGAAAAATCCTTTATGTCTTTTAAACTTTTAGCATTAATATTTCTAATAAAGAGTCCATGATTTTAATAAATGTAACATTTTGAGACTTAACATTTTCCAGAATTAATTTAGAAAATTATAGTTTCTTTCTGGGTGCCTAGAATTTTCCACATTATTTTTATGACACCTTTAGTGGCTGATGTTTTGAAAATATATCATATGTTTTGTGTTATCTTATTAAAAAGCAAGTAAAACTGGATTTTTAATATCTATCTGTTCATCCATCTGTCTCAGGGATGTGTGTGTGTAGCTCAGTGATAGAGTACTTGCTGAACATTCTCCAGGTGCTAGGAACTGATTGACAGCATCACCAAAAAAACAAAAAGAATCAAAACCAATTCCAGGAGAAATTTTTTTTATAGTGATATATTCTCACCATCAGTTAAGCAGTTCACAGTCTCCCAGTCTAACCTTCTGCTTTGCCAGTTAGGCATGTTTCTCAAGGGCATACTTTTTATTTTTCTGGACATCATGTGCTATTTAATTATAACTGATTTGGTACTATCAGCATAGCATAAATCTTAGATTGTTGTAAACTACCAGCCTAAATAAACATTTGGAAGAAGTAGACATTGAATAGTTTGACAGTAAAGAAAATAAAACCTTGAGGGATAATGGAATCTGTGCAGTTTTAGATTAAATATAAAATTAAATACAGATTTCACACATAGGTGCCCATGACTGTGGTGTGAAGATGTGTGGATCCAGTTCGTGTTTGGGTTTTTGTTTGACTAGGATCAGCTTCTTGGTCGTACAGATTCTTGAACTTGGTTTTGAACAATCACTAAAGCATAGATGAAGAAAGGCTTGTCTAATAAAAAGTGGTAGAGAAAATTGAATTAACTTGCTTTGCTTTTATTGCTGCTTTTCTTTTCTCTTTCTGTCAGTGCCACAGTTATATTTGTGATCATTTGGTACAGGCTGGGTGTGCTCATGTGTGTGCACGCATGTTTGTGTGTGTGTGTTAATCAAATTACCCTTAAGAGAGGTTAATAGTGTATGCTAAAAATTAAATAAGGATTAAGCAAACTTTATTAAAAGATACAATTAGGGTTTTGAATTATTTGCTTAGTTTCCTTTTATGTAATGTTAACCAGATACTTCATTTTCATGGGGGACAAAACACCTTATGGGTAACAGAAATGCATTGACAAGTTTTTGCCGTTATTTAAAATCTGAGGAGTTGGCCTAGAAAAAATTGTGACAAGCCCATCATCTTAAAGGTAACTTTAGATACAAATTTTGATATAAATATTCTTCAGTTGAATTTTTATTAAGTTACATTTTAGAGAAATTATGCAGTGATGTAGTATTACTTTTAAAATCCCTCCTTAATATGAGTTAAAGTTTATCATTTGACTTTTTAAAAATTTCAATAATGAATTCACTAAAAAGATGCCCACAGGTTAGCACAAGGACCAGAGGTTTCCAGAAAGATCAGATTTCTGACTCACACGCTGTTAACAAGGCTCCACATCTGTACTGGGGACATTGGGCTGAGGAAAAGCGCTTGCCTGCCATGCACAAGGTGCTGGGTTCCATCTCCTTGTGCTGTTAGGAGCTGTGCTTTTCTCACCTCCCTTTCCTTAAGGTCTTGAGTAAGGGCTGGGTGCTTGTGGGTGCCTGAAGTAGTCCCTTGCATGACAGTTTTCCCTTCCTTGCTAAATATCTGACAAATACATTACGAAAAAAGTGTTTGAACACTGTTCTCTCTTGTTTGTATCTAGATCTTAGATAAGGGAATTGGGGAGCATTTACTTTTATACATGTAAATAGCCTCTGATTTAAGCATGAACAGGAATACTTATTGGATAACTCAGTATAAAGTAGGGAAATATGAGGTAGAAAATAAGACACAGTATAAAGTGCCATGAGGGCAGTGACAGAACATATACAGGTGTCTGAGGAGTTTGGGTGCTGTGTCTGAGCAGGCAGTGCTCAGGCCAAGTCTGAGATTGCAGGGAGCAAGCTGGTGAAGACAGACACTGCAGACTTTCAGGTAAAGTCACTGTGAGCATGCTGTATCTGGGAAGTCATAGCCATGTCACCACAGATGAAATCAGGAGACTCTAGTGGCCACCTTTGAAGTCATACACATTGTCGTAGTATTTTAAGAGGACTTAATCATAGTAATCTGAATGCCAATTTTATTTCTTATAGGATTTTTTAAATTAGTAAGGAATTTATTTATCTTTTATGTGACCTGAACTCTACACACTAACAAATACAGAGCTGGTTGTGAAAGAACCAGGATCCTCCAGCCTTCCTACTCCCCCAGCTGTGAGCTGAACTTTCCATCCTCTTGCTTGTGAGGGAAAAGGAAAGCATGAGTGAAAAAAACTTTCTTACAAGGCCTTGTTTTCTTGTTTATTTGTTTTATTTTTTAACTGCAATGATTACAACTGCTGAAGAATTGCAAGACTGGTATATTCAGTGAAATATAGTATACTCTTCACCTGGATTCACCAGTTGTTGAAATTTTACTGCATTTGTGTGTGTGTGTGTGCGCGTGTGCGCACACACCCTTTCCTTTTTTACTGAACCCAAGAATGGCACAGCCTGACTACTTCAGCATGAATCTCTAAGTAGAGGGATGTTCTCACAAATTCCACGGTACGATGTTGTAGTGTATGGCTTATACTCACATTTCCTTGTCTATTGTCTATATCGTTGTCAATGAACAATTTTTTGTCTAATCCAGGATCATGCATTGCATTTTGCTGTTGTGTTTCTTTAGTTTCCTTTAAACAGAACAATGCTTTGGTTTTCTTAACATTAGTATCCTCAAAGACTACAGGGCAGTTACTTTACAGAGGCCCTTAGTCTGGGTTCATCTGATGTTTCCTCACGAATGGATGTGGGTTATATTTTTGGCAGGTTACCTACGAAGGGATGTGGTGTCCTTCTCAGTGTTTCTGTCAGTAAGTTCCTGAGTCACTTTGCCCTGTTATTGATTGTCTTAACTTTGATCATTTGGTTACAGTGGTTAGATTTCTCCATTGTACATGAACTTATTTTCTCTTTGTAATGAGTAAATACTTTGTGGGGAGATATTTCAAGACTGTAAATACTCGTGCCTCCCAATAATTACACTTCCAATTATTTTAACATCCATTGGTGTTTCTTACCTGAATGATTACTGTGAAGGTTGCAAAATACCCATTGGGATTTTCATTGTTAGAAATGTAATGCCTTTTTAGTCAGTCGATATTCATCAACACATAGGAAAGTGAGTCTTAAACAGAGATAATGTAACAGCTCAGTAAGGAATCTTCTCAGGATTTCTTTGGGAGACTGGAGAGGAGGCGAGAATGGCCAAATACTTGGCATACAGAGCCTATCTTTTGGGAGCCAGTGAGAATTTTATCTTACTTCCATTTCTTCTTTCCTTCTAGTACTCATAAATGGTACTTATGTGGTAGAAGGAAAGGAGAAATAGAAACAAGGTAAAATTCTTATTCATTTTAGGTACTTATCTTGAGAAAAATGTGACTCATTTTCAGCTTCCTGTCTCAGTTATGGTTTTCTAAAAATGACATAGCTTTGATCTCTCTAGGATGTTTTTATGATGGACATAATAAAGTTATTAGAAAAATTTCTCCACGTTAAGCTTTTCAATAGAAGTTAGTACTAGAGATTTTACTGGGAATAACAAGAGTGAGTGCTTTTCCACAAGAATACAATTTTAATGTAATCGTTATGCAAACATGTTAAAAATACGATTTTAAGAAAGTAAATTATATTTAAAATTTAAATTAACTGCAGGCTATTTTTTTTTGGTTTTTAGACATATATGAATGAGCTGTATTGTTTGATAAGGCTCATATGTTCATGACTAATATGTTAGTAATAAAACATTGAGCATAATTTTGAGACTATACTTTTTTAAAAATTGGGCTGTTTGTTCTGCCTACATAAGAAAAAAATCGTGGGTATGTTTGCATGTATCTAAGTGTAGGTGTACATACTCATCTATTTCCTAAGATGTCTTTTGCAAAGTCTGTGTATTTAAAATCAGCTATATATTGAGTTTATTGTCTTTTGACAACCTGTAGCAATTTTGCTATTTTTATATTACAAAGTATGTTATTTTAATTAAGACTGTTCTGATTTTATTTTAAATCTTTGGTAAAAATGTGGGGATGGCAAAAATGATAATGATAATTGATAATCTTAAAAATATTCACAGTATTTTTGTAGATTTTCAGAACAACTTGTATATTTAACTAAGAAATGATATAAATACTAAAATTGGAGAAACAAGATAGCCACTAGAGGTTCTACCAGAATAAAACAGGAATATGTCATAATTGATTCTAAGAGTGAAAGAGCACCTTAGTAAACTAATATCTAAACATTTTTTTCCTTGCTTTATATCTTCACTAGGAATGATTTCTTCGTAAGAAATAAAACCTTCTCAAGTTAGCTTAAATATTAGAAGATACATTATAAGGCTGTTAGGCAGTGCTCAAAATCTCTTAGGTGAAGTCATACCATTCACCAAAACTTGGAACCAGAAAGCTGGAAAAGCAAAGCAGCAACTTCTCCAATTTCTCTTCCCTCTGGGCCTTAATTTCTTGTGATTATAGCTCATCTGCTATGTTGTTCTTGTTTGTACACTGGCCTTTCTGCCCAGGCCCTCATTATGGGTTGCTCCAAAGCAGCAGGCTACAGGCTAAGGAACTCCAGTGTCTTAATGATTTTCCAACTTACCTTTCTGTATTTAACTGGCTCAGTTTTAGTATGCTCTTCCCAACTGCTCCCTGTGGGAAGCTCCCTTGCTTCTAGCCTGGCCTGTTCATTAGCCAGTTTCTCTCTTTTACCTGCTTAGCTAAGCCAAGGTGGCAGGGTGAGATGAACTAGTATAGTGGCTGAGGCCCACTCCTCAGAAGGGTATTTAGACTGGCCACACTTTGTGTAGGATAGTACTCAATATGACCTCACACCAACCCAACTCTCTGTCCTTTTTCATTTGTGGTTTTCAGTCATGACTGTGGAGTGTGCCGGGAGTGCAGCATCCTGAGGCAAGGGAGAGCTGGCCAGAACAGCCAGGGCTGTTCCAGTCCCCTGAACCTCCACCCCAACAGGAGTGCTTTAGTCCACCAACCAAAACATGTGTGCTGGTCTCTGGCGTAATGGGGGATAGGGTTTGAAGAAGAAAACTGCTATACCCAAAGATTTTCTGTCCTTGCAATCAAATCTCCATTCTTCTGTTGTCAGCAGAGCTAGAATCACAAGTATTGATTATTTGAGTTATTAATTTATTTGGGTAGATTTTTGAGCAGCCATTTTGTGCCAGACATTGTTAAACTATGGTGATGTGTTTCTGCCCTCAGAGACTTTAAAACTAGTGGGAGAACTGACAAACACAGAGAATAGTAGCACAATATTGCATGCTAAGATAGGACTCTGCTTTGCATGCCTTCGGGAAAGATGAGTGAGACACCAACTTAGTGAAATCAGGACAGTCTTCTGGAATAAGCCTTACAGGAGTTAACTCAAGTGAAGAGGAGGAGGACACACACGGAAAGCATCTTGAGGCTTCCCGAGGGCAGGTTTTGTTCTTTGTCTGCTCTCTTGCTAGCTCATATACAGCGCCTAATAATGTTGACTTAGTAATGTTTCCTGAAAGGACAAAGCGCAGGAAGAACTGCACAGAATTACACAGTCTACAGCAGTACTACCCAGAGGAAATACAATGGGAGCCACAAATGCAAACCACATGAGAAATCCAAAACTTTTCAAGTAGCTGCATTAAAAAAAATGAAAACAACAGTGAATTTTAATGTTTTTTATTTAACCCAATATATCTACATTGTTCTTTCAATCAATAGGAGTGGGGGATTTAGCTCAAGTGGTAGAGTGCTTGCCTAGTAAGCACGAGGCCATGAGTTCGATCCCCAGCACCCCCCCTCCCCAAAACACAAGTAATCAGTATAAAAAATCTTAACAAGATGTGTTCTCACATCAATTCTTTGAGGTCCTGTGTGTACTTTATACTTAGTGTAGCTCAGTCTGGCCTGGCTCCATTTCAGGTGTTTGGGTAGCCACACATTACCAACTCTCTTTGCCTCTCTGAGGCTCATAATGGAGTTATGAAGAGGAGGGTGAGAAGAGATAAGGCCAGTGATATTGGAGCCTTTCTTGTCACTTTAAGGGATACAGATATTTACCTGGGAAGAGTAGGCAGCAATTGGAGGACTTTGAACAGAAGAGTACCATGAGAAGATTTGTACTTCCCAACATCACCTTTCCTGACATGCAGCAAAATTAGAATCAAGGAAACCAGGTAGGGGACTAGTAAATCAATTTAGCGATCAGTTGTGCTCTAAACAATAATCATGACAGCATAGACATGGATGAGGACCAGTGTTTTGAGATGTTAAAAGTATAGAAGTGACAGGATTTGATTATTGAATGGGGCTGGTGGTGAATGAGTAGATCAGAATGGCAATTAGGCTTCTGACTTGCAACTGGATGTTTCATTTACTAATGAGGGAATTTAGATGATAAAACAGGATCTGAATGATAATGAAGAGTTCACTTTTTGGACCCATTTAATTTGATGTCTCTATTATGTCTAAAGAGAAATCCAGAAGATGAAATTATAGGCTTGGAGTTCAGAAGCAAGATGTGAGCAAGTGTGATAGATTTAAAGCGATCAGTAGAGTGAGAAGTCATAGAAGTGGGTGAGATTAGCCTGCAAAAAGTCTGTAGAACAGGGCCACTTCACCTGGCGGTTTTTGAGTGGGGCCCCTGAAATTGTCTGCCGCAGGAGAAGGGTACATGCTTTCCATCACATTCCCAAAGGGATGCTCGTCCTCAGAAGATAAGGATCGCTGTTAGGGACTGGATCAAAACATTTAAGGAGCCATTAGGAGAATAGATTTTATAGAAAGAAGATGAAGTAGGGAGAAAGACTGGTGGACTCTAAAGAAAAAGGACTGAGAAAGCAAAAGCAAAAGAGTATTTCAAGGGTTGAGTAAGTGGTGAGCAGTGTAAGATAGAGCCTGGAGGAGGAGGAATGAGAAGGCTGAAAAGTGTACATTGAGTATGGCAGCAAGTATGCCGTGGGGCCTGGGCCTGGGCCTTTGATAGCCACAGAAGGCAGATTATGGTAGTTGAGGATGGTGACAAAGCGAAGCCATTGTAGGCATCTCTTTCTGGAAGCTTCATTGGAAAAGGGAGGAGGGAGGCCTGTACTTAGTGAGGGCCTGAGGTGTAGATTGGATTTGTGCTATAGTTTGTTTTAAAACAGATGTTTAAGTGCTACCAGGAGGCAGTTAGAATGGGGGAAATGGATGATTTAAGGGCTTGCTAGTCAGTGGAAGGAAAACAGAGACTGTCTGCTAATAAAGGAGGAGAGATTTCCTTGTACAATACTTCTAGTAGTGAGAGTAAACAGCTGCTTAATCTGGACTAATTTAACACCTAAATACTTACTGAAATGAATTGGTAAACTGAGGTATATGAGGTGGAGTACGCGCTTCATGCTGAATGAGTGTTTTCCACGTAGATGAATATTTAACCTTTTGTGTTCCGAACTTGTAATTTGGGGGTTGGGATTGGGACTCGGTAGGAGTGGGAAGTGATACATTTCTTTAAGAATGTTTGTTATTCCCCATCTTTATTAGGTATGTACTATGCATGTTGTAGGTAACATGAGGATGGAGCAAGACAGTCCTATTCTAGAACATGGAAGGAAGAGGTCATTCAGCATTAGGCACCAAAGAAGCACTGATCTGAGACAGATACTTTGTCTCCATACTTCTCTTCCTGTTAGGTGTTGCTGTTCTCATGGTCATAGATAGGAAGGCCAAGGCAAAAGTGGTTAAATGACTCCCGTTTGTGGGATTTATATTTGAACTTGGTCTGTTGTGTAATCTCGAAGTCTACATTTGGTGTCACTCCGTGATGCTCTTCAGTAAGGCATACTTCAGCCTAACGTGTATGCACAGGCATGCAGAGAATTCTTCCTAACCAGCCTCTCAGGACTTTGCCTTCCAATGCAGCCCACGCTGCTGTGGAGCTCGTGTCCCTCTTTTCTCTCCTGTTTTCATTGTTAGTGTCTATTGCTTACTCTCCATATTATTCTTCTGCATCTCCAATTCGTCTCCATTTCTATGCTACCATGTCTGTAGTTTTGTATTTTATGGGATGATTTTTTTTTTTTTTTTTTTTTGGTCTCGTCTTTGCTTTTGTCCTCCCACACTCTGGCTTCTTGCAGAAAGGCTGTGGATGTGTGCAGGGCTTGCCTAGCAATCAGATTCTCCTTTTCCAAAGCCAGAGGACTAATGGAGACTAATGGATCAGCCCCAGTAGGTTGATTGCCTGGCCTTCTCTTCTTTTTACTTCATTTAATCACTGCCAGCTGCTCCTTGATCTTTGTTGATGCCAGGAAATTCCTTCCTACTTCCAGTGTCCAACATGACTTTAGTTTAGAGTGAAGATTCTCTTGCCCCTGCGAGGGGAAGTGACAGGCATTGGTGGGAAGAAAAGGACTTCCAGGGAGCATGGAGCTCTGCCAGACTCCCCTGAACCAAGTAGCTTCCCAAATCTTTTTAAGAGGAAATGGTACATGAGTTGTATTTAAATCAAGTAATATAGCTGTTATCATAGCCTTCAAATTTTACAGGTTTTTTTGTTGTTGTTGGTTTTTTTTTGGTGCTGGGGATCGAACTCAGGGCCTTGGGCTTACTAGTCAAGCACTCTTAACCACTGAGCTAAATCCCCGGCTCCTTTTACAGGTTTAATTAATACTATTTGTTACTGTTTTTGGTATCTTGGCTAAATCACAAGTTTGATTTCTTTCTTATTTAATTACTTTGTTATGCCCCTTAAGTATAGAGTCAAGAAAATTAATTGTACAAAATATCTGTAGTTTAAAATATTTTTGAAAACCTGTATTAAACCTGTTAAACATCTATTCTAGAATATTTTATAAGTAGTAAAGTATCAAAACTTATTTTTCCCCTCCCCTAAGTACTTGTATTTGGAGTTACCTGTATTGTTTACATCAAACATTTTTTTAAAAACATCTTTTATCATCTGTAGTCTCTTTGAAGTAATGTATTTCTTGTATGGTTTGCCTTTTGTGCTTTAGAGTTTCAAGTATACAAAATGTGTTTGCTGGTGATAACACAGTATTTTAGTTGTTTGTACTTCTGTTCTTTAAATAATATTCTGAAGTCCTCTTGGGAGCATAGTAGAATAGTATTTTTTCAGAATTTGGTAGCTCTGATTTACTTTTATCTTCTTGATGTATTATCTCTATAGAATTCAAAAACTTTTAGTACTTCAGATTTAGGTTTAAAATGGTATATATTTAAAAAAAATTGTCCCTGAATAAAAATAGACTTTCTATATTCTGATAAACAAGGACCAGTTAGTTTCCCGAAATAAATTTTTAAGTTGAAGCGTGGGGGGCAGCAAACAAAAGCTCCCCATGTGGAGAAAAGAGTTAGTAGTAATTATTTTGCCTTTATATCATGTTAAATGAGAACAAATATAATAAATAATGGGCAGATAATGAAAAATGATTATTAAATAGGAAAGAAAATATGTACGTTTATCTACAAGCAGAGTATTTACTATTATTGAAAGTGTTTTCATTTTCCTAGTGACTTAACACTAAGAAAGTCAGCACTTTCAAAGTATAGGTATTTGTTAGAGTGGTTTATATTATTTTACTCGAATAATCTTTAAATAGTTCTGAGTATAAGTTGCAGTCTAGAGTGTTTATAAGAGAATTTAAATTTTACTAATTAAACATTTTTTGATTAAAAATTTCACCTAGTGCTTCTCTCCACTGAGTAATTTATCAATGGTCAGTGCTAGCAGAGAAGTTTGCGTCTCTATACATCTATATATCTATATCTATCTCTCTACATATATATTTTATGTGTTTTAAAAACATTAATATTTGACTTGAAATTTAAAACTCTTTGTAAAGAGTAATATAAAAGCAAGGCAACACATTGGCATTTTTTCCCCCAGTTTTTGTTTTGTTTTGGTTTCCACTCTACCTGATATTTTATCTATCATTTGTGCTTCTTCTGATTCTCATCCCCACAGATGACCAGAAGGGTCGCTGTGGTTTTTACTAGGCCAGAACTGCCGAACGCATTAACAATATAGAAAATCTTGTGTAACCCTCATTGTGTAAATTATGCTAGTCTCCCAGTTGGGGTAGGTGATGTTATAGAGTCATAATGAAACAGCTAACTCAGTACAAACTGAGCCCATTGTCTCCTGAAGTCACAGAGTGCAATTGTGGACAGAAAAGAGCTAGCTAAGGGGGAAGTGTTCATTGGAGGTATAAGAAGAAAGAGGGGCTGGGGATTTAGCTCAGTGATTAGAGTGCTTGCCTTGCAAGCACAAGGGCCTGAGTTCGATCCCCGGCACCACAAAAAAAAAACAAAAAACAAAAAACAAAAAAAAAACCAAGAAGAAAGAAAGCTCCTGTTGGGTCATCAGAAGGGGTCCTGTTATTATTTTTGCCATCCCTCAGTTTCCCCCTCCATTCTTTTGTTCTAAGCTGCTAACACAGCCCTCTTGCCAACTTCCTGAGGCCCTGGCTCCTCAGAGAACAGACTCTCAATAGTCCACGCATCCCTCAGGCCTTGTCTTTCAGACCTCAACTGTCTTGAGGGGCCTTATAGGAACTGGAGAGGAGTTTGCAGTATTTCTCTACCAGAGGCAAACTCCTGCAGCATACAGTGTGGTCCCCTTTATGCGCTGTTTTGTACTTGGATTTTTACAGAGGAAGGGGGCGTGTCTTCAGACTGCCCCCCTTTTTCAGTTTCAGAGATGCTGGAATCACAAAAAGATTTCAGTTATTGGTGAAGTTAAGGAGAAGAAAAATGTTACAGTTCTTAAATAGGAGAAGCAAAAATTTAATGTCGGACCTCTGTAAATTGTTGATAAAAATCAGGTGCCTTTTGAGTGAATTGTAAGTTGTGTTTTTATTACTGTATAGAAAGAAAGGTTAACTCATTTAAAAAACCCCTTCTTGCCTCCTTTATTACTATCATTTTTTCTTTTGAGTCCTTTATTATAAAGACAGTACAATCCCCTGAAGTAAGATCCACCATTTTTCCTTTGCCAGACAGTAATGTAACTTTAACTTGGAGAAATTAGTCATAGTCTCTAGTTATTTTCTGATCTATAAAAACAAGAAGTGTCTGCATGCAGCACCTTCCCACCTGTTCTTGGAGGCTGAGCAGCCCCACAATGTGGAGGGGGAGTGCGATGAGAGCCCGCCCAGCCAGCCCAGCAGCTCACTTTGCTCTGGAGTAAATAATGGACATTTTCTGAGGCTCTGCTCGCTTCACCATTCAGTGGAGAAGGTAGCACCCACTCACAAGCTCTGTAAAGATGGAATAGGATAAGGTATGAGCACAGCTGTAAGAGTTGTCATCATGGCTTATCAGAAAGAGCAGAATGGAGCCATGTGCCATGGCACACACCTGTTATCACAGTAGTGTGGTAGGCTGAGGCAGGAAGATTGCACGTTTGAGCCCTGCCTGAGCAACTTACTTAGTGAGACCCTACCTCAATATAAAAAAATTTTAAAAGTCTGTAACAAGAAACTCCACTTAGTGTTGTGATTCTTGATGTGACTATATGTGACTTATTTTTGTGTGCTCTTTTGTTCGTGCCAGTCCATGAATATCTGTATTCGTTAGCATTGGGGAATTTGTTTTTCATGTATGAGACCACTTGGAATCATAAATGAGTTCTGAGCGGTAATAAATTTATGTAAATAAGGAAGTAGACTTTCCCCGAGAAGTAGTATCACATTGCTTTGTAATCCCACCTTCGTGTGTGCAGTTACTACTGTGTGTGTGTCATGATTTGTTTGTGTATGGAACAGGGGTAGAATGCTCATGGTACACAGGTACTTCTGAAATTTAGACAAGTTTCATTTTCTAGGGTTATTTTGTTAATACTTTTTACATCTTGAAAATGATTCCTCGTTATTGAAGTTCTAATTTGCCTTGTTATATCCCTGTTTTTTAGGGAATATCTTGGTAAACAGCTCCAATCGGAGCAGCCTCAGACTGCTGCTGCCCGAAGCTGAACTGGCCTCTACACCCTTCCCTGGTCCCTGTGATGGTCTGCCTGGAGTGAGAACCTCCAATTTAGGGTCAAGAATAAGTAATTTTTAATTTTACTAGTAACTTTATTCTGTTGTGTAGCTTTTCCCAGTGCTAACTTCCAAAAATACTGTGTGTGCTTGTTAGGTTGTATGAAAGTGCTTTCTAAGGAAAATATTACTGTTACATATACTGCTTGCAATTTCTGTATTTATTCTTCTCAGGAAATGAATACAATTATTAAAAGATTCTCACTCCAAACATGTCATTTCTCTTTACTTGCTCCTTACTTGGACTTTGGACGAGAGTCACCTGTTGTCTGTCGTGTTTCCCACAGAATTGGGAGAATTGTTACAAAGCAGTAAATGGCAGATGTTTTTGGTATCTTCTGAGAAATGTGTCCTTAGGTGATACTGTCATTGTGCAAACATCACAGAGTGCGCTTTCACAGTCCTGGGTGGTCCAGGTCAATCACCCGACCTGTGTGTGACATGAATAAGAGATGGATGAGGCTGCTACTAGCTCATATGGCAGACAGTATGCTTTATTTTCAATAAATTGAAGTATGCTCTAAAATAATGATAAAAAGCATGGTTAGTACAAAAACTGACAACATAGTTGCTTAGAAAGTATTATGTACTGTGTGTCATTATGTGTGCTCTAGTTTTCTACAACTGTGTGCAGCATAGTGGTCTCCTTTATAGCAACATCACTGTGCGTGTGAGATGCACCTTATCTTCAATGTCATGGTGTTGCGTCTGTCCCTCCCCTTTAGTTCTGAGCCATTCAGTTCCTAACCTTATCGGTGAGTCTCTCTGAATCTTCTCTCTGTCTGTCTCTGTCTGTCTCTGTCTCTCCCTCTCTCTCTCCCTCCTTCCCCCTTCCTTCCTCCCCTCTTCCTGTCTTTCTCTCCTCTCCCTCTGTTCCTCTCCACCTCCTGCTCCTTCCCAGCAGTTTTCTGAATGTTGAATTGTTGAGTAGATGTGCTAAGGCTAAAAAACAATTTACGTTGATAAGTTTTACTTTATATTTGCCAGAATATCAGTAGTCTCATCAAACCAACATATTTTCTTTACTGGAAGTTAAAAATCTTTAAATTGCCTAAACCTAGATATGTTTTATTTTCAGAAACAGAAAAATACCAGATAGAGCTTTTCTTAGTGCTAATTACAGATTCTCTACTTCAACAAAAGATCAGTTTTCATGTTAATGTATCTGTGGTCTGTACATGATTAGGTTTTTCAGACATTTAGTGTCTGGAAGTTGTGATAAGCAGAGACACTGTGGTCTTCTGAGTTTCGAAGGAACACACTGATGCTTTGGCGTTCTAGGTTCTGTTTTCAGCTTTATTATGCACGCCCTGGAGTTCTAAAGTAGAAGTCAGTGACAGCATTCTGATGGAATGCTAGTGCTTTAATTTCCAAGAAGGGCTTTTGTACCTCAGCAGTGATAGTCCCATGTCATCATGCTCTAATTATTATCCTATATGTAAAAAGTAACTATCTCTGGGTACTTTTTCCTTCCTTAAACTTTCGTTTTTTCTTAATGTTTTGATTGATATTCAATGACTAAATCCTCAAAATTTAATACCAATTTTATGTTCGGTTAAACTGCAAACATCTAGCATAGCAGACTTACAAATTTGACAGACCAAGTCTAAATACTATGTAAATGCTTGTAAACCTAACCAGCACAAAAATAGTAGAACAAATTCTATTAAGCATTTTTTTTTAAAAACAAGCCTGATCAAAGGCCCTACTAATTACAAAATGTGTTGTGTGTTACACCTATTTAGGCACAATTCACACAAAATCAGCACTGTTACAGAGTGAATAATTGCTTCATTTTCTTGGTACTTGCAGTGCGTTTGTTTCTTGGTGAGTGCAAAGACAGTAAACACAACCAGGAGGAGGTAAGAGTGAAGGAAGGTTTATTACTTGCCACAAATGAGGAGAGCTTTAGGGAGAACTCCCAAAGCAGTTTCTCTGTGAACTGAGGAAGCAAGGGTGTTTTTCCTGGGAAGACTTATGCATATTCATCCTGGAGAGACTTGCAGAAGAGGGTGCATTCCTGAGTGTGTGCATACACTGCTGCTTCATACACTGCACGTTTAAAAATAGGGCCTGGAAACAGCTCTTGGCAGAGAATTTAGCATTATCAGTAGATTATAATAAGCAAAGTTTACTGGCAGACCCTAGAAGAGGGGCTGCGTGGCTTTGGCTAGTTTAAACTGGTTCCTTCTTGTCTTTTCTGGAGGACCCTGTCTCAAGTAAACAACATGAAGGGATGTAGCAACTTCTTCCCCTACAAGAAGCTGCTATAATCCTCCAAGTTCCTGCCTATCAGCTAACACTTAAATTTCTGTTGTTCTTGCTTTTATAAATATACTCACCCTGAGAGGACCAGGCCCTAGCATTTCAAGACAGCTGAAGAGAATATTAAAGCTCTGAGTACTATCTCAGAGCTGTCAGTAATGCTTTGTGATTTAATATGTGAGGCTGCCCCAAAGGCTGGGAGTCTTGGGCCTGAGTGATAACCAGGCACTGACAAGAGTGCGATTCTTTTTGTGGTAAGACTTTCTTTGGTCAATTACATTTTTGAAATGCAAGCTTTTCAGTTGGGGTCTAATCACTGAAGTTTCCCTTGCCAAACTCAAAAGGTTTCCCTTTTTTTGTAACCCAGTGTACAAGGGGGCTTTCTGAGGTCTTGACCATCACTCACCTCCATGACATGCAGCCCAGAGTTAAGTGTTGCATGTCTCCACCATCAGGAGGCAGTTTCTCCTCTATCTTAAAATTGTTTTGTCTCATTGACCATCAGTCTGTTTTCAATTTGTTGGAAAAAATTTTTACTAAAAGTTGAAATATATTGGAAAAAACGTAGTGTAGAATTTAGGTATTGTTTCATTGGGTTCCTTATTGAGGCCATACTAGGTTTTACAAAGTTTAACAGGGTGCTGACCTAAATAAACCAGTTTCTAAATATTAGTCATTTATAGTAAAATTAACCTGACCAGGAATGCACAAAATTTTACAAAAAGAAAATCTTTGACTTTGAGCATTTGGGAGGCACACGAATGCACAAAATTTTACAAAAAGAAAATCTTTGACTTTGAGCATTTGGGAGGCACACGAATGCACAAAATTTTACAAAAAGAAAATCTTTGACTTTGAGCATTTGGGAGGCACACGTTTACACAGAAAGGAAAATAAAATCACATCATGCTTTCTTAGAAAACTCCCCCTCTGAGTCTTAAAATTCTACAAGACCCGTGCCCTTCACACAGTCAGGTGAAGCTAATTCCCACATACTGTGCTTGGCCAGCTACAAATACCAGATCACAGAATGTCTGCACTTAAAAAAATCATTCCTTTCTATTTAGACACATCAAGGTAATTGGTGTTAATTTTCATATAATTAAAATTTAAGTATTTTTGTAACTTTTAGCTGTCAAATCTTGGAAAGCACAGAGCCAAGTTTTAATGCTTTTGATATATTTGAAAATTACTTAATAGGTTCTCTGTTCTCATTCTTTGCCTTCAATATAGAGAATATTTTAAACTAAATTTTGAACTCTCTCAAAAGGTAGTAGGTGGCAAAGTTACCTTCCAAATCTAAACCTTGTGATGAAATCTCTTTTTAGTTTGAAATTTCTGTCTTGTTTTGCTGTACAGAATGTTCTGTTCTGATTAAAAGATGTGGCCCCATTAAGTTCCTGCACAGTTTTCCGATGGGAAAGTCAGTTGGAAAGAACTGTGGATAATTTTAAAGTTCCTCAACCCTGTATGCAAATTGGACACCAAATTCACATTCTCCTTACATCCATTTTTTTTTTTCTTTGCTTTACAGGGGATTGACTCCAGGGTCTTCACACTAAGCTACATCTTCAGCCCCATGCCACTCCCCATTTTTTGAGACAGGGTCTCCTTAAATTGTTAAATTGCCCAAGCTGTACTTGAACTTAACATTTGTCCTGCCTCAGCCTTTCAAAGTGCTCTGTCAGTTCTAAAAAGGTAAAGTGTGTTTCTTACTCTTCCAAAAACTAGATACAATTGGAGAAACATTTGACTGAAGTCAAAGATGCTGACAGGGGACTTGGCTGAAGGAATCAGTGTACAAAAAGCATTGAATAACAGTGTAACACGTAGAATGAAAATATTTGGAACCACGATGCAAAGGTTGCAGAGAGGCAGAAATGGGAGTGTTCTCTTCTTGTAAGGCTCTTACATTAGACACAAAGTGGTATAACATTAATATAGACTGTGATGAGTGCAGGATGCATTTTAAGCCTCGAGTATCGCTAACACAATAAACTGAAACTAAATGAGTAACAAGAATGTAGTGTATTGGCCTGAGTCTCCCATCCTCATCCATTTGGAATTTTGACTGTTTTCATGGGACCACCCTAGGAAACCCACTGTTGCCAGTCCCAGAATTTGGGGGATTGGAGCTATTCTGGAGTGTCAAGTAGCTGACCCTGTCACTTCCCCCCACCTGGCCCCTTGTAGGGTGTTAGTAGAAAAAAGAAGAAACCAAAGCCAGTCACCTTTTGTTCTTTGGCTTACCAGCTTCCAAAATTTTGTTGCTTTGGCATTTTGTTTATTGTTTCTTCTTCCTCCTCCTCCTCTTCCTTTTCCCTCCCTCCTTACCCTCTTCTTCTAGCTCTGAAGTAATATCTGTCTTCCACTAGCTTTTACATCCTCCTTGCCTCACGTATCTTAATAACACCCCTAGAATTTATCACCCTAGACTACAGATCCACTTTTCCTACTGTTCCTTTACAAATTTATTGTTCTTTTTCTAAAAAGTATAAAAGCATGCTTTGTTTATTTCTAGAATTGGCTTTTGTGAAGATCCTCATGTACACATAAATGAATAAAACATCAATGCTTTCATCTTGTTAATCTGTTCTTGTACTAATTGGGTTCCTAGATCCAGCCAAAGAACCTACCTAAAAACTAAGAGGGATAAAAAGACCTCTCTCTGTCCCCTACATATTTCGATCCTCTGCAAAATGAAATCTCTCTCCATTTAGACACATCTCAAGTTCCTGGAGCTTCAACGTACAGATTCTATAAATTCTGGTTGAAGTTATTTCTACCTGCTTTTAAAAATAAAATTTATGTATGGATGTATTTATTTATCAGCTGACCTTTCTTTCCACATTCCCCTCTACCCCCAGCCTTCCCCAGTCTCTGGCAACCATTGTTCTATTCTCTGCTTCTATTAGAACAGTTTTTTCAAACTGCACAAATGAGTGAGATCATATGGTGCTTGTCCTGTGCCTGGTTTGGAGTGGAGCGGGAGAAGCAGGAACTGGTGCATGTATAAAGCAGGGGTGTTTTCTCAGGACCTCGGAGTGGTAGTGCAGATGAGAGGTAGGGCAGGGAGCCTGGCCGTTGCCTGTGGTGGAGAGGAGTGTGCAGCGGTTCAAAGGAGGGGAAGTGCAGGAGCCACACCGGAAGCTGGGATGGAGGTGGCCAGTGGTACTGTTGTCAAGGCTTAAATACCTCACCAGAGAAGGGCTCTGTCCTGCAGGAAAGAAGCATGAGCAGTTTGTGAATAGTAGATAATTGTTCAAGGGTTTTGGAGAGACAGCTTCTGGTGTTGGTAAGATCAAAATGGTTGTGAGCATGCATTTCATGGTGATGCAAAGATACCTGCTTCTTATCCTCTGCAGGGAGGGGAGGGAGTCACTGTTGTCATGAATCATTTTCATGCCCAGGGAAAATCACTCCCACCTCCAGTCCCAGGCTCCGGGTACACATATAGATTTTTTCCACTTGGAAGTTAAGTTCATATCCCTTTCTGATACTGGCATCACTCCTCTGCATTTTGTCCGTTCTCCCTGGCTGCCTCCCTACCTGTTTTGCTTCTTGGCAAACCATGGACCAGGCACTCACTTTAGCCCTGTCAATCACGCCCTCTTCCATCACTCTTATCCACATCGTCTCTCTCCTTTCAAGCACCGCCCCCTTGCCCCAGTGTGAACAGCCATCTTTGGGAACGTGGACAGAGACAGAGTTGGCTTTGGGCCCCAAGGACATTTGAGATGGACGTGCCTGCAGGACATGGAGTGAAAGCTGCACCTTCCTTGGTGAGTCTGCCTTCCTCCCTACAGAAGAGCAGGGGCACAAGTAGAAGAGGATACGGAGTTGTAATGACTTGTAAGGGCACAGCAGGTGAGTTGTGGGAGTGTTAAGACGCCAGGGAAGAGGAGAGCAGACCCTCACCTCTGTCGGGGCTCTGTGGTGTGTGTGTGAGCTGGAAGCCAGCTCAGGAGGCCACCTGGGCAGAATCCTTGGGATATTTCCACAGGATTGGTGAGAGTCTGACGTGTGGCGCTTGACCTGAGCTGCAGGTGCTGCTGGAAACACAAGATTGTGTAGAATTTTTATGAGGTGCACAGGTCCTCGTGCGCCGCCACTTCCCAAGAAACACAGGAGGCCGTTTGTTTGGGTGAAAAAGGAAAAGAGTTTATTCAAAGCATCTGCAAATTTCTTTCAGACAATGCCCTTGAGGCTTTACTTTTTTGTCCATTTACCTGAGCTGAGGAGAGGAGGGGCTGGCAATTTATACTCTCAGCATGAGGAACTTGGAGAAGCAGCCAGTTTCTAATAGAAAAAATTCTAACTTAAAAAAAATCTATTTTACCCTCTCAGTTACAGAATCAATTGGAGGAGAACTGGGAGACATGGAAAAATCTGTGGTGTCAGGTGATTAGGGGAGTGTGGACCCCAGAAAACGGAACCCATTTCAATTTTGCTGTCAAAGGGGCTGTTACCTAGAATTGTAGTGTTTCATGGAACACCTTATTGCTAAGAGATGGTAAATGCAAACAGGTGTGGCGAACACAGGTGGACAGGTGTTGGTAGTAGTTCAGGTGCGATGCCTGCAGACAGACAGGTGAAAAGGTGCTGCAGGTAGCTCAGGGATGCCGCACAGGTGACTGAACCAGTGCAGGAAATGGTTTACCATGTGCTGGGTGCGGTGTCAAATGCTTTATATTTGTTTCTTCACTTCTTCACAATAAACCCTACACAAGGACATAAAAACCGTCTTATCTGAAAGATGAAGAAAGTAAGTAATGGATTAAATACCTTGTTCAAGGTCTCTGTTTTAGTAAACAGCTGAGTTTAGACCCCTTATCTGAGTTATTTAAAACCCAATAGGATTGGGAACTGATTGGCTGCTTTGGGGAAGGAAGCGTAAAAGGTTTTGTGCCCCATTTTGGGAATACTTCATCTGAATATTAGAATTGGAAGAGGAAGGAGGTGGGGTTGGTGTTAATGAAACCTGAGTGAGAATCATATGGAAACTCAAATCCAGAGGAGGAGCAACCAGGACTGTCCTGACCAATACTGTAGTAGAAAAGATTCTCACAGGGCCAAGACAGAGTTGAGAGATGAGAACTGAGTTCGTTTGGCCTGTAGACAGAAAGGAAGCCGACGGAAGCCAGAGCGAGTAGGAGATTGGTTAGTAAATTTAAAATCCACAGTTTCTGAGAATCCCACTGGTAGACAGTCCATCATAAAGTGTACAGCTGCTTATTTAGAGGAGGCAAGAAATCGGCCAAACCTCTCTTTGTCCCTCGAAGTGTTGGGAGATGTGTCCCACACGTACAGCAGGCTGCTTCAGCCCCAGACTCCAGGCTGACACTGAAGTGCACGGGTCCTGAGAAGGGCCTGTAGTGTAGAATTGGCAGGACGCTTCTCAGAGCTACCTACCGGGACAGTGCTGCTTGTTTTCCCGAGAGCAAGGTGGTCCTTCCTGTCCCCCCAGCTGGTGCATCTGGACCCACCTCTCACCCAACAGCACCCTCCCTGGCGCAGGACTGAGTGAGCACAGCAGTGAGGAGGCCCTTGGTTCACCATTGCTCAGCCACCAGCTCATGTCTATTTTTTCTCTTAATTCAGGCCTTCCCAAACCTGGAGAAGTTTGGGAGGTGGTTACCATTTGATACAGATTCAAAAGTTCTGATCTGGCATTTTCCAGCTTTTATCATGAGTATGGGAGGAAAAGGATTCCAGCACATGACTATGTGTGTTGGACAAACCAAGTCTACATCACAGGTAATTTCTGAGTGAGGAGCTTCCTGGGGAGGATGGCAGTTTTGTGTTCAAGGGGGATCTTTCTTGTGGAGTTAGTGCCACAAAGCAGGATCTGATCGCTTTTTCTTTGCCTTCAGTAGGATGAATGACATAAAACAAATCCAAATGTTTATTTTGTTTCAATATAGTTGAATAATTTCTGCTTCTTTTACTCAAGGCAAGTATGGCTATCTCATCCAGGAGTTAGGTATCTGACCAAGCGTCTCCCAAATTAGTACAAAAATGCTGTTGTGTGAGCTTACATTTAATATTACACCATTTCCTGGACGAGCTGGACATTAAGACTTTATGGTGACAGGGACCATCTCTGGCTCTGGGAAAGTAGCTCTGGTGCATTCAGTGTTCACGAGAGCTTGGTGCAACCTTGATTAAGAAAACAGAGGAGCTGGCACTTACCCTCGGGAAAGCTCTGTGGACTGACCCATTCTCTTTCCTTCTGGCTCTTTCTTCCTCTCCAAACGTTCCCAACATCTCCTGTGCGGATGTGAATTTTAATCACAGTGGCTGGTCTAGGGGTCTCACGGTCACTCACCGAGAGGGGTCCAGGAACAGCAGCTGTCACAATGACCTGGACCAAACCAACTGACACCCCAGACAAAGCAATGAGATGGCAACCAAATTGTAACCATTTCCCAAAGTGTATTAAATGTTTTTGTTAATTTGTAATTGGACATATAATTGGACACATAATGGATATGTACATATTGTGGGAAAAAAAGTCCAATAGAAGATGTTATTTAGCGATATTGGCTGATAATTAGGTCAGAATGCCTTGTTCTTGGTGCTTCACTTCTGAAAGGAATTGCCACATTGAGATGATGCGTCACATGAGCAGTGCCCCGTGATGGTAAATGGGGCCCTCTCCAGGTGCATGTTTTTGTGTTAAATATTAAAAGAGGTGCTCTAGTTTGGCTTTGCAGCATCTCCCAAAGGCCCTTGTGGTGTTTTTGTCCCCAGCGTGGTGTTCCTGGGAGGTGGTAGAAGCTGTAAGAGATGGGGACTGGCGAGAGGTCTAAGGTCACTGGGGGTGGCTTTGGAAGGGCTTGTGGGCCTCCTCTCTTCCTCTTTCACTTTCTTTTTGTATCCTGGCCACGAGGTGACTGGTTTTGCTCTGCCGTGCACACCACATCATGTCCTGCCTTGCCATTGGCCCAAAAGCAGCAGGCCAACCCACCCTGGGCTGAAACCTTCGAAACTGTGAACCAAAAGAAACCTTTCCATTCTGAAAGCTGATTAACTCAGGTATCCGGGAATGGGAAAAGGAATGACACAAAATGTTTCAAATTTGTCAAGAGTCTGCTGCTGAACATTTTTTCATATATTTATTTGCCATTTTTATTTCTTCATCTGAGAAATGTTTATTCATTTCAGATGCCCATGTTTGGAGAGGGTCTTTAAATTTGGGGGGTTTGATCTTTCTGAGTTCTTTATATATTCTGGATGTTAGACCTTTGTCTGAGGGACAGCTGGCAAAAATTTTCTCCCAGTTTGTGATTTTTCGCCCTACTCTATTAGTAATTTCTTTTGCCGTGCAAAAGCCTCTTAATAGGATGTGATCCCAAGCACCAATTCTTTGAATTGTTTCCCGTGCAGCCTGAGTTTTATTCATAAATTTTTTTCCAACCC